>JABACO010000005.1:5887084-6036167 GCA_013339895.1 Ephydatia muelleri
ACCGCAGGCACAACCAGCCGCACCGCCGCACCACACAAGCCGCCACCGCCGCCCCCACCAGCCGCCACCGCGCACCACCAGCCGCCACCGCCGAACACCAGCCTCCACCTCCGCACCACCAGCGCCACCGCACACATCCGCCACCTCCTCACACATCCTACCTCAGCACACAGCCTCACGACCTCACCAACACCACCTCCTCCACCACCATCCTCCACCTCCTCACCACCATCCTCCACCTCCTCACCACCATCCTCCACTCCTCACCACCATCCTCCACCTCCACCAGGACGCAATGCTCTTCTTCCATCCCTTCTTCACAATCTCTTCTTTCTCCAAACCACTTACCTCATTTACCTGCAGGTCCTTCAAACGTGCCCTCTCTGCTGTGAAGTCTATCTCCACATAAGGTTTCATGATGGGCTCATCACTCCTGATATCTTGCGGTGTGTTCGCCTTTACATGCACCCCAGCTCCCCACCACAGCATTCCTTTTTCCTGTAGTAAGAGTCACCTCCTTCACGGAATCCTTTTGCCAGGAACTTCTGTTTGAAGTCAAAGACCATATAGGCAGTGTTACAGTCCATTTCAGCTATGGCCATCTTCATCTGGTATGCCTGTTGCGCTGCTAGCATGACATGGGCCATATACCGATACGAGCGACGCTCACACTGATGCAAAGCAAGCAGCACATCAGCCATCTCAGGCAGTCTGGTGGGGTCCTCATCCAACCTAGTCAGAGCCATACGCCTCAGCCTGTCATAGAATAAAAAGTACTCCTGCAGGCATTGCACTCCAGTTGACCACCAGCTTTTGGATTCCTGTTTGGTTTCCTATTTGGTGCCAGGTCCAGTTGAAACACTGGTGAATGGGTGGTGGCGAAATTGCTCTTACTCTCCACAGCTCCCCTTGCTAGTCCACAACAGTTAAGTTGCTTTTGAATGTGTCTCACAAACTCCACCTGAGTGGCTGGCACATCATACATGTCAGGATCTGAAAGCAACTTCTCCAGCTCCTTGTATGCCTTAAACTGTTGGGCTTAGTGCTCCTGGGGCAGATGGCTGTGCTCTTCCCTGTCTTCTGCTACCCTCACCCCCTCCCTTGCATGTGCAGCATAGCCGTAGCTGAGGAACGTGTAAACATGGGAACGGAGGCCACACAGCTCATCACGTAGGGTGTGGTCCAGGTCTGATAGTGGTGCAATGACATCAATGATCTTGTCCACAATGACAAAGTTGTCAATGTGGAAGTTGACCTTGATGTAGTCCACCCCAGCACGTGCTTCCTGCTGCTTTCCACCACCAGTGATGTTGTTGGTAATGGAGTAGAACAATGTCTTTCCAAGAGGTGGCTTCCCAGGCAAAGCATTTTTGTACTTGTCAGAGTACACTCTGAACATGGTGGCTACGTCGTGCTTTAACACCAGCGACCTCATTGCATACACATTTTCTAGGTCTTTCCATCTGGGATTCCTGTTTGGGGAACGCTTACGGGCTTCCCACGCTAGACGACCAATGTTTTCATCGCTGTAGATGAAATCAACAGCTGAATGGATCACATCCCTCTGTACTCGATACTGCGTTCCACTATGCTCTTCAAGTTCCACACCATGTGTGAGGTAGAGTTTATCCACCTTGGCTTGAAATAGCAAATGTTTAGCAGAGCTTTTACTGATTGCAAGGAGGGATGCTACTTGTGCACTGGGAAGACTGGCTAGAATGACAAGTAATCTCCTTGCATTGGTTGATGTGTACCGTTTCTCATGAACAAGCACATCCCTGATGGTGGTGGAAATATTGGTAAGCATGTCCATGTCTAACAGTGGTGCAGAAACAGAGGGGACCTGATCATCATCAATTGGCTCAGCCTCAGTGATCTCTCCTATGGCAGCCACAACAGACTTTATGCTGAGTGCAGTCTTCAAATCGGCATCAGCTTTTAGCCTGAGATTTGGAAGAATAATGCGGGGCCCATGCCTTGACTCCTCTCCAAAACACATTTTTCTACCCGATGCATACCAGCAGCGTCGATCTCGTCATTGGTCGCGTATAGCACTTGCTGCCTAACATCGACATGCAGGAGTCTTCGTACGCTACTATTATAATCCTCGCAGCCCATGCACTCCAGTATCTCAATGATGTGTGCTTGCGACGATAGGTGTGTGTGCTACATGTAGGCTCACTGCAATCCTCAACCGCCTTCCCAACAGATACATCTGCAGAATGGACTCTAGCATCCCTTTCAGGATTGATCTGATATGGAGTCTCAGATTCATCTGACTTCTTTGGACGACCTCTAGTTCGTGGTTGGCATGGGCAACATTTGGTGCAATTTGTTCCAGCATCGCAACGATTGCAAACTGGCTTCTTATGCTTCAACGAACATACGAGCGCCATAAATAATTAATTATTGAAAAAGCCTGGATACGAGGCACAGCTGTGTTCTGCAAGAACCGAGCCATCGTGGAGTACGATAACTACTGTGGTCTTAGTTTGGTACCAAATGAAGTCTAAAAGTGCATCCAGGCATGCTCTCAACAGCTTCATAAAAAAGTGTACTCAGCTACGCTCGATGACCGAAAAACAGCAAACCCGTCACTACGAGTGCATACTGGTTAGCCAATGCTATACATGCGAGGCTAGAAATAACGGCAAACATCTCTGCGATAGTTTAACTAAGCTAAAATGTACTTTTCCACATGATTGGCGCTTTTCCGACTAATTTTCCTAAAGTTGGGTTCGACAGAAAAAGTATTAAATTCTCACGGAACCGGTGTTAATTTGACCACAGGGTACATACACACACACAGTTTATTGGGAGAAAATTTGAGCTTCCTTAGGCGTAGCGTGAGAACATTCTGTAAACTCTTAAAACTAGAACAAGCCAGGCAATCAGTGAAACAACTTTTTGCCAGGCTATATTGTGTAATGCTAATTCTTAAATCTGTTTATGGATGCAAGCAAATATTTTCCAGATTGTAACTCTGAATTGGCACTTAGAATTTTCAGAAATCAAGACACTGTACTGTAGCCAATGTAGCAGATCCACAACTGTTAAGAAATAATGGTTGAATGTTAAAATCTGGTTCCCTTGCATATTGCCTGAAGGTTTTCATTTCTTTCATCTCTCCATTTGTAACACTGTGAATCTAAACACACAGTGTGAATGATTAGGTGCACATTTCTCTCTTAGTGAATATTTCCAGTAGGGATTTGCCTATGTAGATGTGTCCTTATATTGAGGGTTGACTGTACCAATATAGTTATATTTTACTACTCAACAGCAACAAGACCAACGAGAAGAATACCCATAAAAGGTAACGCTATTAGATGCATCAGTTTTTGATGATACCTAGTGTGTTATAGTGTACTAAAATCATAATATGTTAGTCCAAACAAATGCTACAATGCTCGTTTATCGCACAAAATCATTTGGATGGCAAAATGTATTCGTTTTATAAATTCATCTGTAATAATTTTCAATGTATGTTGGTGTTTACATGAAAAGGGACCTAACACATATAATTTGTACTGTACTTTCCAAGACATGCAAAGAAGCACAACGCTTGCATGAAAATGTATTGCAAATTGCGAATTCAGTACCTTAAAACTCCACTGCATAATAACCATTTGTTCAAGGCATTCTAGACTTCCGGAGAATGTTTTAAGTCTTTTTTCTAAATGATCCTTTATATTTAAGTAGTACCCTTATATCTGTATCATTTTTGTTATACTTACTAGCGGCAACACCAGCTGCACCACCAGCTGCACCAGTACCACCAAGAGTAACAAGAAAAAGAAAAAGAACCGTGCGTAAGTTATTGATGGTTTTGGTATTTGTCAATAATGTTAACGCAAAGTAATTTTCTACTTTCGTAACGTAATACTTATGTTCGTACTACAGTCAACATGATAACATGTTCAGGACTAATGTCCGATACAGCTGCAGGCACAGAGAGGCCTCAGCAGCTGTGTCATTTCACTTCGCGTATCGCCATATGCAAAGGTACTATATCGTTAAAGCGCTGCGAAGGCTTAACATTTCTGTCTGTAGTTTTCATCTGGCTTTAAAATGATATTTTTGGCGTGCGTGAAGCAAAGAATTCTGTTTTACCATCAACATTGCCGTACTAGTAGAGCGATTAGAAATTTGTTGTTGGGGGAGGGGATACGGGTAAGTCATGTGGGTATATACTGTTTTCTTAAAAGGCTAGAAAACCGTGGAACGTTCTCACATTGCCGTGGATCTGGGAGTCCATCAAAGATTAAAGGAGGTGAAGAGGATCATGGAGGCTCAACTGCAGCTTGACAACAAAACAACCACAACTCAGCTTTGTAGGCTTTTGGCACAGCAAGGTGTGTTTGGATTATTTATTGATAGGTTCATTGTACGTTTCACCATTCTGCACGTACGGACAAGCTAGGATGGGTATTTCGAGAAAGCGCTTTTTGCCAAATGATCAGGTACTAGGGCCCCTTGTCAGCTCATGTGATTTATCCCCACTTTGCACTCTAATTAATCCAGACTAGGGCTCCTTATCGGTATCCCTGCTTTGCACTCTAATTAATCCACACTGGGGTCTGTTATCGGCTTAAGATATGTTTCCGCTTTGCGCTCTAATTAGTCCACACTAAGGTACCTTGTCGGCTCAAGTTATGTATCCCTGCTTTGCACTTTAATTCTTACAGGTGTTCCACATTAAGGCCTCTCATTGGCTCAGGTGATGTACACCCATTTTGCATTGTAATTAGTTCATGGTAGGGCCTCTTGTCAGATCGTGACTTACCCCTTCTTAGCACTCTAATTAGTCCACACTAAGGCCCATTATTGGCTCTAGTCATGTATCCCGCTTTGCACTCTAATTAGTCCACACTGGGGGCCCATTATTCTCTCAAGTGATGTATCCCTGGTTTGCACTCCAAGGACATTCCATGCCAAGTGTACACAACATTCTGCACATGCATTTCAAATTTCATCCAAACCTGTTTTATCATTTAATGGGCCATAAGATATAATTAATTGCAAAAAGGTCACTTCTTAAAGGTTAACCTTTAAGGAGATATTATGGTGACCCTTTT
The DNA here is from genome assembly GCA_013339895.1 of Ephydatia muelleri. Classification (NCBI taxonomy): domain Eukaryota; kingdom Metazoa; phylum Porifera; class Demospongiae; order Spongillida; family Spongillidae; genus Ephydatia; species Ephydatia muelleri. The sequence continues at coordinate 5,892,163 of JABACO010000005.1, forward strand.
TATCAAAGTGAGATTTTGATGAATTGTATTTACATGCTTCATAACGTTTAACAAAACCTAATGCATAGAGTAATAACTTTGCTACTAGAGGCATTATGGAATATATTAATAAGCGAAAAGAAAAATGTTCTGCTTTAACTACATACATTTATTTACATAATGGCTTATCTGTCACTTGATGACTCTCATTGGCTCAGGTATAACGTTTAACACCACCTAATGCATAGAGTAATAACTTTGCTACTAGAGGTATTATGAAATATATTAATTTTCTGCTTTAACAACATACATTTATTTAGATAATGGCTGATCTGTCACTTAAAAATTAACTTTAATTTTCCTGCTAGTAGTTTATGATACAAGGAAATGTTTCGCAAAATACCAAAGTGGGTGGGCAAAGTGCAAAAGTGAAATAGGATTAAAAAGTACTTTTTTTTTAACTGACCAACCATCCATCTTGTAAACATATAGCTGTTGTGTTTTGATAGCTTATCAAAACTTCTTGTACCTCCCATGTCATGTTAATTTTGATAGCATATGATTAGTTCTTGTAATACACTGTATTTATCAGAACTGTTATGGCTCTAGCTAGAAGTTACTTAAAATATATCAATGTACCCTCATTTTCTTATCAGACAACACCACTCACCCCACCCCAACTCTATCCCTATGAAATATAATTTCATGTCAAATCTATTGTTGGGGAATTTTAAGTGCTAGTGCTGCAGTGTTCAGTTCATAGTCAGTCAGTACATCTGTACATCCAGTATATGTTACAGGTGCAATTAAGGTCAAGATGTCGCATATGTGCAGTGTTAGGATGTCAGGCTTTTGTGGGTAGTAAAAGGACTTGCTAGGACCATGAGGATGTAGGAATGATAAGGTAACTTCCTGCTCAGGGTAGTTAAGGCTGCCTCATGTTAAAAATCTTGTTTTCGTGTTGTTGACACATTGTCAACATTCATGTTTGTATTACATCATTATGACGTTATTTGGATCGTTACTTATCGATCTCCCGTTAGCGTATGACGTCTACTTTTGTACAACTTTCATACCTATTATGACCCTAAACAGATCCACAGCATAACATTTGCGTTATATGCTCCCAAACTAACGATTGCCAAAAATTAAAAGCAGCTGTCGAGCAACACTAATCAGCCGCCTGGTTATTTTTTAATAACCACTGTACTTGACCCGCGTATTAACGAACTTCTAAAACGCTGGGATGAAAATGCAGCTCGAAGGTAACTTTTTAATGCTTGGCAGGTTCCTCTAGGTTGATACTAATGGTTTATGACTGGGGATTTCAATAACTGGACCGTGCATCGAAGATTCATTAGTCTTTGTGCAGCTGGTCGGCCATTTTGAACTTTGTTCATGGTTGTTGTGAATACAGCAAGCCAATTATTTAAATTCCCCAGTCGGCGTAATAGGTGCAAACATATGGGGATTTTAAATACCCCATTAGTTTTCTAAGACACGGATCGCAACATCCCGGCATACAGCCGTAATCGGTTATATTGCCGTATTCCAAGCGGTTACATGCCGCAGGGATGCTTTCTAATCATAGAACGTTACTAATAGTTGGAACAGTGTATAAATTACACTCGTCTAAAGTTTCTATCATAGGGTACGCTTCTTGCGTGAGATTTGACTTTTTGTACATAGGCGCCATTTTTTATGACGTAAATTCATTAGGTGGCAGCCTTAAGTACGCTGAGTGTGCTTCAAGATTGCTTCCTGTTACATAGCCAAGCCACCAGGCATCTTCATATATTGCAGTAGCGTACCCCTTTGCATCACATATGTTGATGCTTTGATGTGCCATTATGACCTGTACATTTTCAGTATGAACATCATTGCTAGGGCTGTATTCATGAACTTGCAGTGAATTGGTGTTGAAGGGCACAAAGCTGTGCAGTATCTGTGTACCAGCTATTGTCTTAGCTCTAAACAGTCTTTCCTGCAAAGAGGCAACTTCTTTGCTCCAGTCCTTGGCTGTTAGAAATTTAGAAGTAATACCCTGTATTTGGGTCTGGCTGTAAGTAAAAAATTGAAGGGATGTTGTGATCTGATCAGTATAGGCACGCTGTAAGCTGGCCTTAGCTGCTTGTCTTTTTACAGTACCACCTAAACCATCACACAGACCTTTCCCATGACTGGTGGCAAAGAAGTGCCATTCTTCTCCCCTGCCTTCAACACAGCAGGATGCCTAGTAGCTAATCGTTCCGACACAGTTCTCTGTGGCAATGGCATTTATGACACTAAATAAAAATTATTAACAATAAAATACCTGTTAGGTTTTATCCATGTGCTCAGTCCCTATTCAACCCAACTATTTCTATCCCTCTATTATTGAAAATGTGTACCATCTAAATTTTCCCATTCACCTGACAATTTTTCTGCCTTCTTCCTCAAATCAATTGCTAATGCTGTTGCTACCCCTTTATCTATTGTGTTTAATCTCTTTTTCAGCAAAGGCTGTGTACTTTCTGACTGGAAAATTGCTCATGTTTGTCCGGTTTATAAGAACAGGTGATAGTTCTCTCCCTTCAAACAATAGACCTATTTACTCACTAGTATTATCTCTAAAGTCATGGAGGATATTATTGTAAAATCTATTATGTCCTTCCTGTCCACCCACTGCTTTATCTTATTGTAAAATCTATTATGTCCTTCCTGTCCACCCACCACCTTATCAGTACGGATTTTTGGCTAGGCGTTCCACCTGCACTCAGCTGTTAGAGTAGTCTAATGGTCATCATAGAGTGGATGCCACATCATTGATTTTGCTAAGCCATTTGACTCTGTCTCTCAAGCTTGGTGCTTACGGTCTCAATTCTCAACTTTTAAATTGGCTTGCAACTTTTTTTTGTAATCGCTCTCAATGTGTTAATGTTGAAGACGAAATATCACATTCACTTCCAGTTTTTCGTGGTGCACCGCAAGGCTCTGTACTTGGCCCCCTATTATTTCTCCTCTATATTAATGATCTTCCAAACTGCCTTCATCCCTCTATTAGTATTAAAGTTTATGCAGATGATACAAAAACTCTATTATGCTCGCAGTAACTCTGATGTTACCCGTCTCTCTGAGAGTTTGTTGCATTGATTGGTCCCTGAAACTATCTTTCTCTCTCCGCAAAACGAATGCATTCTCTTTTGGCCGTCTAAGCCTTCAATTTGCTACATACTTTCTTTCCGGACGTTGTCACTTCTCCCAATCTTAGGTTATTTACAACTAGTTTTTTGTTAACCAATCTCACGGTATTCTGTAAACTACAATAAGGGTCACAAAAAATGCTACATTTCATATTTAAAATATGACATAGAAACTATGCAGTTTTGAATCACAAATTGTCAACGATTCCAAAACGTGGCACATTAGGTATGGATGGATTAGCTCATGCTATGCCAATGCGTGTGCAAAGCACGCATTTAGTTTAGCAGAAACGCATTTAGATGACATCGTCGAGAGTGTCGTTAGCATTCTGTTGAGCCCATACCAGCTGCTTCTGCTTATTAATGTTCTAATTAGCTGGCAATATGCACTGTCCCGAAAGGTCCAGCTAGAGACGTGTAGAATTGTGTGCCGGTGTATACTACATGTATATCTGTGCATGCACAGCAACTTGTGCAGTTCAAATGCAGTTGTCTCATAATCCAAATGCATCTGCTGATCCACTATCACTTTGATTTGTTTCGTTTTCCACTTGATTCTGACTTTCTTTCTTCTTATTGTCCCTGTCTTGGGGCAACAGGTGATGAACAAGTGGACTTATCTTTGAGTGCAGGGTAAATTCACTTCACATAGCAGTTTTTCAATCATAGGTACCTTGTACCTCAACGTGTAAAAATGAATGATACGCTGCTTAATACACCATTTTGACACGGGGCAGAAAATATTGGTTTTGTCGGAACAAAACGTTACACAGCATGTGGAAGTGCAGTTACGATGGGATTGGTTGCGAATAAGCACCGCCACGCGCATCTGAGGTTGAGTGTCCTGCTTATGTGGACGGCCATGTACGCTGCGTCCACATTTACAACTGTTGTGGCAAATACCTGACTGACACGTTGGGCATACTCTGCTCCTATTTTTACCCTTTCGTAAAGTGCATCCTGGCGCCATCGTAACAACATATGATGACATAAGTATATATTTGGGAACGAGTAAGACTTTGCACTACTATAGACAACTCTAGATTGGTGGTTCGTAAATTCTTTTAGCTTCTGCAAGCATATAATCATAGCATAAATACATATTTTGATGTGGGATGTACAGAATAGGCTGCAGAAAAAAGTGAACCCAACACACTTCGCAACTGCGCAAATCGTAAACCAAGCATGTTTCAAACCTCATCTTACAAAATTGGAGCGTCAAATCAGTCCGCTAATCAGTGCACATAGTGGAAAATGACGAAGCTTTTAAAAGTATCAATTGCCAGAATAAAAATGCTTGAGGAGGGTATTATGAGAATCCTGTGAGCTCCAAAATCTCCCTGCGTTTCTTGTGGATGCGGTGTTAAATAGTAATGCCCTTATTGACAGTATATCATAATTGTAATATCTTTTAATAGCTGCACCAGTGCTGCAAAGATTAAGAAGGAAAAGAACCAAAAAAGGTATTGCAAATCATTGCATCAGTTATTGATGGTTTTGACTACAGTGCATGTTAATCATCTGTTTCTCCATACAGATGCAGAATTATCACTACAATCAAGTGTTTTAAACAAATCTGAAACAGGTATCGTAATTTCAGAGAGTGGGTTACTTTGTACGTACCAAGTGTAGAAAATGGATTTTTCTCTTGTTATAAACAATTACTTATGGATTTGCAAATGTATCTCTGTGATGGTGCCTTCTAGCATCTGTTAAAAAGGGAAGGATACTTGCACTTAAATATAAAATTTTAAAGTTTTTATTGATTATTCCCTGTCCAAAATGCAGCTTCACAATCGAGTCGGGATGCTGCAAGTGATACTCTTAAACCTGATAGCCCATGTTGGAAGAATTGCATCATCCAGACAAATGATTTTGAGTTTATCCCTCCTGTACAACGTTACACACTGTCTAATATTATTGCTGATTATGACTTGGGTTCAGGTACACTGACTGAACTCTTGTGTAATTGGCTAATTGCAATTTTGAATGAAAAAGGTGCTGGTTTGCCTGAATTCATTGCCGAAACAAAATATAATGTAAAACGTGGACGTGATAATCCAGAATCATACTACTACTGTGTTGATCATGCTTATGTATCCGTAATTGAGCAATTATTGGTATCAATTACAGCATCAAATCATTACAAATCCGACGTGGCCATTCTGTGGAACTGTGTAAGTGCAGTTTTGTGCGAAATTAATTCTTCTCCCATGGAGAACACAGTTGCAAAATTGTTTGCTAACTTGATTGACTTGTTACGTTATATTCGTCACTTCAACTCTTCTATTACATCATGGGTGGGTTTTACATTTCCAAAGGATAAGGTGAATGACACTAACAACTATGCTTGTAGAGTAGAAGTTGTTTGGAAGGAGTGCAAGTTTGTTTGCAATGTTGCCTGTTTAAAGAAGGAAAATATCAAAAAAGCAGTGCAAAAAACATTTGCAAAACAAATAGAACTTGTGAAACGATTGCAAATACCAGTGTCTTCTACTGAACATTTCTTAGTTCCATTGTCTGAGAAAGATCTTGAATTCATTAGTGGAAAACTTGGCACAAATTATGATGGTACCACCACCTTGACACAGGTTAAGTCAAAATTTTCTATTTTGTTGACAAATGGAAATTATTACTTCAAATTTCCTGGTGACATGTCATATCAGAGAGCTTTGGATTATTTATGTATTGAATGCTTACAAATGAATCAGCAGCAACGAGAAGAGTGTACCAAACATCTTGTTTTACCTATTAATTTATTACACTCCCCTCTACCTTTTGTTGTATTTCCAGCTATGAAGTATCAGTTAACTAGAGATGTTGCTATGCAATGTCTTCCAGATCTTGCTGATGGAATTAGAGAGGGATTGGACAAACTTCATGGCCTTGGTCTGGCTCACCTAGATGTCAGACTACCTAATGTCTGTGTAGGTGATGATTATGAAGTTAAATTGATTGACTTTGATCGCTCGAGCAATTCTAATGATGTTAAGGAGTATGGTGGTCAGTTCATGTACAAATATGAAACAAAACAAAGGATTGTGCAACATTTGGATTGGAAGCAGTTTGGTCTCCTACTGTTTACCCTGTCCTCTTATAGGGGCCCTAAGCATCAGAATGAGCTAACCAAAGATGATATTCCACAAGGGAGTTCTCCATTTCTGATAAAGTTGATGTTTCATCATACATGTAATGACAACCTCCTGCACACGTGGAAACAATCATTGCTGCCCAGTCAGAAACGTCCAATGAGATTTTTATTGCAGTGATATTCCTCTAACTCCATGAGCTTAGGTTGCCCTTATTTAATTTAAGACCATGGTGGCTCAAATTGTGCTTCTGGTTTGCTATAAGAGGAATGAATCTACAGTTGAAATTCATGCACTGTTGCTACACATTACTTTAGACTAACTGTTTGATTTTTGTAACATGATTACTTTATGCACTATATACATAATTTTATTCATGCACTTTATTGATTTATGGGCCAATTATCAGACTGTTGGCCAAATAATGGTGTTGCTGTGATCTGAAGGTGTTCATAGGTGAGGCAGTTGTGGTGCACACTTTTTTTAGTCTTGCACTGCGCATATAAGGAATGGGTGCAAGGGACATTGTGGTACATACAACTAACCACACTTGTCTGGTCTAGGATGATTGTATAGAAAACTGACAAATCCTACTTTAGAAATTTAAGATTTGTTTCTGTATGATATAGGACATAAAAAGAATTGTCATAAAATTATTTTACTAAAAATGAAGTTCAAATGTAATTTCTGTTTTTCACATCGCAATATGACTAAAATCTATTATAATTCTATGGCAAACACCCAGGGCGTTATGATAATTAGAAGTGTGGTTACTTCATCAGCATGAGTGATCCTTTAGTACTGGTCCACTTGCCTTCTCAGTTCATTCTGATTTGTCTTCGATGTGTATGTAGCATTTGTATTAGTCTCACAAGCTAGACGTACTTGTACATCGACCTGCGACTACCAAATAACTACGTGTAATTGGAACCAAAATACTGATTTGAAGTTAACATGTTAAGATGCATGGCCAGAATGCAGCAACAGTGATAAAACATTACTTGTGTATGTTCCTTTTGCGTAATCAGTTTGCTCTGCACATACTAATAACCATAACATTCGTTTTCTGGTCTTGTCTCAGTCTTCCTGGATGTGGTTTTATCCTGTATGTAATTAGTTCCCCCCCCACACACACACACACATGCTTTAAGCACACAGAAAAGTGGGAGCATACTGTAGTAGCTCTGAATGAACACGCAGATTAGCTTTAAATTTTTCATTTCAATTCAGCTACACGGAAGTCAATTAGTTCAACTATGTGAACAATTCTGGCGTATAATCAAATGGCACCTTTTTTGTATTCTATGGTTAAACAGCATCTATATCTAATGGTAGACTTGCAATTAACATTTTAATAATTGAGACATCTTTAATAGAGAAATAGCGATCAGGTGTGAATTGACTACAAAACATATTTTCACCCTATCTCATTATATCGTATCGGATTATATGATAATATCAAATTACCCAGGAGAGAGTATCAAAGTTTATGCGCAATGAAAATATACGCATGATTAAAAACTCAGGCCATAGTGACTTAATGATATACATTTTACTTTACATACAAAGGTATGCATTATAAAATGATAGTAAAAAAGTAAAACCCATCATTTCACAAACATTAGAGACATGCTTTTAAACATAATGGTCAACAGGAGCCTTGCAATGACATGTAATGCTTAGCAGCAGGGTATGTAGTGTTACCGTTAGTGGAGTGCCTTTAGTGTTGCTGAGATAATCAAACCACGGATGAGTGTCTTAGTTCCCTTGTAAAGGGAGTTGAAATGCTTTAGGCACATGAAGTCAGAGATTAAATGATGAATGGCTCATCATAGAAGTTTACAATATTGTATTCTATAGTGTAAAACCTAGAATAGGGTAGTGTGGTTGTAGCGACCCCGCCAATACTATTTGAACAACGTTGACAACTAACAATGATGCTCACACTTACAATTCCTAATTCAAGCCCACCCCCCCCCCCCCCCCGATACCGTATGTCTCTATATATACATATAGTTATTATTCCACATTTCTCCCCCTGTCACTTTAGCTCTGGGTACACCAAGTATTTGTCGTATGGTCGTATTGGGTGACTTCTTGCACGTTTTGATTGCCTTGGTCTTTCACTGTGCTCCTCTCCTTCCACAGCTGCATCTTCTACTGGTTTTTCACCGACAACCCCATCCCCTGAGTGCTGCTGGCCGAACTGATCCTCACTCGATGACTTCTGAACAGTTCCGTCATTGTCTGAGTCATCTTCATCAGATGTATACCTCACTTTTAATTGATCACTATGTTTCTTCACCACCCTTCCATTTATCTCCACCAAGTATGAATGCTCACTATTGCACTTTACTACCTTACCAGCCTGGTACCCTTTTCCTGTGATATTCTGCACCCACACATGTTGCCCGGTTGTGAATATTTTAGGTTTTGCATGTTTGTCATGATGTAATTTTTGTTCAATCAAAGCTTTGTCAATGTTCTTCGATACATCTGGCTTCAGCAAATCCAATTTTGTTCTGATCTTCCGCCCAATCAGTAACTCAGCTGGAGCTCTTCCAGTTGATTTCTGGGGCGTGTTTCTGTATGCAATAAGAAACCTCTGTAATCTCAGCTCCCAATCTGCTGCAGATCCCTTTGATGCCTTCATCCTTTCTTTAAAAGTTCTAACAGCCCTTTCTGCCAACCCATTGGTCTTTGGGTGATATGGCGTCGACTTTGCATGTATGATGTTGTTGGAATAACAAAAGGCCTCAAATTCCTTGGATGCAAATTGTGTTCCATTGTCTGAGACAATGATCTTAGGAACCCCAAAACGACTGAAAATCTCCCTCAGAGACTTGATGGTGCTCAATGTTGTTATGGACTGATGTGCTACAATTTCCAGCCATTTGGAATATGCATCAATAACAACCAGCCAATACTTTCCTTCAAAAGGCCCAGCATAATCAATGTGAATCCTGGCCCAAGGCTCAGTAGGTGCATTCCATGAGTATAGCAGTGTTTCCGGTTCATTTTGACGATTCTCCTGACATGAGTGACAACGCTTCACATATCTCTCTATGTCTTCATCTATATTAGGCCACCACACATATATTCTTGCTAATGCCCTCATTGACCCAATGCCTGGGTGACCTTCATGCAACATGTGCAAAATTCTGGCTTGGAGACTTTTAGGTACCACTATCCTACTGTTCCATAGTAGAATGTCTTCTTCACAAGACAAGAACTCTCTCTTCTCATAAAATGTAAGGTGCTCCTTTGAAATATGTGTTTTATCACTGGGCCACCCAGACTCCATGTACCTTTTCACCTTTTGAAGTAAGTGCTCACATTTTGTTTCATTTTGCAACTCTTTCTTTGTTACTGGTAGATCTCCTATCTGTACCTTTAGGAGTGAATGGTTCTGTCCTATACGTTCCATCGTCGAAAAGCTCAAAGTTTTGACAGGCAATCTAGACAATGCATCTGCTATTACATTGTCCTTTCCCTGAATGTGTCGCAAAACATAATTGTAAGTGCTTAATAGTAGTGCCCAGCGCTGAAGTCTGCCAACTGCCAGTTTTGGTATCTCATTCTTTGGACCCAAGATTCTCTCCAACGGCTTGTGATCAGAACATAGAATGAATTGTAAACCAAAAATATATTGGTGAAACTTCGTTACTCCAAATATTATAGCCAGTGCCTCCTTGTCAATTGCAGAGTACCTTTTTTCACGGTCGTCAAGAATGCGCGAGGCAAATGCTATTGGTCTGAGAGTGCCCTCTTTTACTTGATGCATAAGAACAGCTCCTACTCCACTATCACTTGCATCCATTTGTAAAATGATTGGTAGTGACTCATCATAATGCACCAAAGTATCATTTGTTGAAATGAGTGTTTTTAATTTCTGGAACAGTGATTCTTCGGCCTCTGACCATCTCCACTTTGTCCCTTGCCGTGTGAGCTCATACAACCCGCTGCACATTGGGTGTAAGTTTGCAATAAATTTGGAGTAGTAGTTCATTAGTCCAAGGAATGATCGTAATTCTTTCACATTTGTTGGTCTAGGCATGTCACGAATGGCAGCTATGCGTTCCTCAGTTGGATGTATACCCTCCTTGTCAATGCAATGCCCTAAGTAAGTTACCTGTGGTCTCAAAAATCTGCATTTTTCCTTCTTTACCCGAATGTTTGCTTGGCGAAGGCGACCAAAAACCTCATGCAGAAGTTTCACATGTTCCTCCTTTGTCTTCCCCCCAACGATAATATCGTCGATGTACACTGCAGTCTCTCCAATACCGGCAAGTATTGTGTCCATTGTCTTTTGAAAAATAGAAGGAGCAAAACATATCCCAAATGGTAGTCGTTTGTAGCGATAATACCCCTTGTGCGTTGCAACCACCATGTACTTCCTTGATTTTTCTTCCACTTCTAATTGTAGGTATGCATCTGTCAAATCAATAATGGAGAAAACTGTGCTCCCCGACAACTTAACCATGATGTCCTCAAACCTGGGCAAAGGATGTGGATCCATAAAGACCTGTTGGTTGATTGTAGTCTTAAAATCTACACAGATTCGAATTGCCCCTGTTGATTTCATTGCAACTACGATTGGTGATGCCCACTCTATCGGTGTTACTGTTGTATCAACTGGCTCCAAGATGTTCCGCTTCACTAATCGGTCTAACTCCGCTTCAACTGCTCCTTTGATTGGGAATGGCACGGGCCTGGCTGAACACACTCTAGGTACTGCTCCTTCCTTCAAATGAACTACTGCTTTGTGACCTACAATTACCCCAGGCTCGTCACTAAACAAGTCCTTGAACTGCGTTAATAACCCCTCTATAAGACTACCCCCTTGTGTCATGTGATCATTCCTTACATGATGAATAGATACTCCGGGGGGCATCTTAATGTCAAAACTCAGGCACCAGTCCAGTCCAAATAATGATGTGTCATCTGTTTCAGCCACCATGACTGAAAGTCGCTTTCTTTTACCAAATGCTTCTACCTCCACCTTAGTTTCGCCCATTGTATCCACTGCCACACCAGAATATGCTACTAATGTGCCTGCTGATTTCAGCTTAGGACATCCAATTTGTGACCACACTTTCTTTGTAATGACTGAACATGCTGCTCCGGGGTCATATAGCATAACTAACGTCACCCCATTTAATGTAACTGATAATTTTGCTGTTCTTCCTTTGATGGCCTGGATATGAATGACATTAAGGTCACTGCCATTCCCTTGTGATTCGTCTGATGTATCATCTATGCCAGGCTCCACTTCTGACAGTTTGTTTACCTGTTTCTTGTCTCTGATTCTATCTCCAACTACTGATGCCCTCCCAGACTTAACGCAGACTCTTGCAAAGTGATCTGGACCGTTACATGCTCGACACCTTGTCCCTACAGCAGGACAGCTTTGTCCTCTACCATGTCTTGGATGCTCACACCTGAAACAGTCCATCCCTCTTTGTAGCTTCTTTTGTGTCCTGTTCCCCTCTTCAACTTTCTTCACTCTACACACTTCTGACTTTGTTATTCCGTCCCCTTTTGCCATGCCCTGTAACTGTTGTTGTTGGATCGATGCTTGCTCAAGAACCAAGGCTGTCTCTTCCACTTGTTGTAATGTAGCCTCATTTGTGGTGTGTCTTCTGAAGAGCTCTTGTTGCCACGCATCGTTATTTATTCCTATTATCAGTTGATCCCGCAAACGTTCACTCAATGAATCTCCAAATCGACAGTGTCCCGCAATAGCCTTCAAAGAGTTCAGAAACTGCGCTATTTTTTCATCATTTCCTCGGACCCGACTAGCAAATTTTACTCTCTCAGCAAAAAAACACACACCTTTCAAGTAATGTTTCCAACGTCTCCTTCAACTGCTGATAAGATTTTGTCCCAACCGGATCTGGACAGAAATAGTCCACCACTACCTTGAACGCTTCAGGTCCTATCTTTGACAGTAACAAATTCTTCCTCGCATCTGCTGAGTCCTCTCCTGTCCGTAAACCGTGTACCGCTAACTCATTTTCAAAACGCTGAATGTAGTAATCCCATTCCTCGATGTTGTTGTCAAACCTGTCAAATCTAAACCTCCGCATCGCCTCTTGTACCGCTTCAGCCATTTCCACTCTCGTCGCCAATGTAGCGACCCCCGCCAATACTATATGAACAACGTTGACAACTAACAATGATGCTCACACTTACAATTCCTAATTCAAGCCCACCCCCCCCCCCCCCTCCCCGATACCGTATGTCTCTATATATACATATAGTTATTATTCCAGTGGTGGGTCTCTCTAGCTTCTCAGAGGCCTAGGATGCCCAAGTGGTCACACACTAGGAACATCCTGCAACGGTCGATCCCTATAGTTGTTAGCCACGATCCACCTGCTCAGATGGCAAAGATTGACTTTGGAATGATTGAACCTCTCCACCATTCCATCACCCTGCAGGTGATAGGGTGTGGTAAGGCTTTTCTTCACCCCAGAAGCATCCGGTGTGCTCTGAACAATGCTGCTTTCAAAGTTCCGACCCTGGTCCAAGTGAACGATTTCTGTGACAACGTATGTGCAGAACAGCTTGACAAGTTCAGCTGTGATCCTTATGGTTGTCTGGTCTAGTTATAAACCTTTGGTAGTGTTAGCACCAGTTGCATCATTGCATTTGATTGTGTTACCGACTTTGCATTACTTAGGCCGAATACAACAGCATGCCATGACTCAGGAATACAGTCCACTTTATTCTGAGTACGTGCACAGCTTTGCACGTGCTTATACAGGTATAAGACAGCAATAAAGTAACATCATTTATGTGCCCCCGCCTCCACTGCCTGCTGTAAAGATCGACACGTGCAACCTGCCAACGAGCCTGTCTTTCTGTGAGGGTTGAAGTGGGTTATGGCTTAGCTAGGGACCATATCAACTCTCGTCCTGCAGACATCCTGGTTCAGTGGTGAGGCAGAGGAAAGCCAGCAGCCTTCGATGTTACAGTCACTTCACCCCTTACCCTTGTATCCCTGATCAATGCCAGTGCATCTGTGGGGGCAGCAGCCTATGCTGCTAAATGTAGAAAGCATGCAGCCAACGACACCAGGTGCCATGAGTTGAGATGAAAGTGTATCCCCTCAGCTGTGGAAACATATGGCAACTGGCGGAAGGAGGCTCATGATCAGAGTGTATTGTCCCAACTTGCTTCTCTGCTTGCCATCAGCCAGGCCATTTATAAAACACATAAAATTAGCTAACTCTTTATAACTTATTATTGTTGAAGTCAAAAACATGTACCACTTTTCATTTTGTTACTGTTAAAATGTTATAATTACTTTGTTGAACTACATACACTTAACTATATAAATCACAAATCCAAAACCAAAAGGTGCAGAATGTCCAAGAGAAAGAACAGTTTGGGACAAAGTATCATCCATGCAAGAGAGGTCTTTGTCAAAACCAAAACCACATCCTTTCGCTAGCGTATCCTTTTTCAGTGCAGTGGTACTTTCAGGGTTTCTGAGTCAGAAACCCTGAAAAAATGTAGGCCAATGGAAATGCGAGGATAAGGAGCGGAATCTTAAAAACTTTGTGGCATTGGCTTAGCTGAATTTGTTTGCTGGCTGAGGTGTATAGGTTTTATTCAGAAGAAGTTTGAAAATAATCACAATGTATCATGCAGCATTGGAATTCATTAGCAGAGGCGGTAGTCAGGGATACAGATGAATGGCAGTCATCTTGTATATGATCAACTTTGTTACATGTAGATGCAGCTATAGATACTTTTGGTATCTTCGCCGTACAAGTAAATCCAAACGTGGCTAACGTCACCCTGCATGCATGATATCGATCCAAATTAAATAATTGAGATGATTAATTAATTGAATAAACGGCTATCAGATTTATACATATAGCTAGCATTCGCCATGTATTTCACTTCAAAATAGCGTTCGACAACGAGGCACACAGGCTGCTAAATGCATCTGCATGTGCACACATTCGCACAGATTATGTTGATATCAGTAGGGGGCCGAGCGGTTCCGTCATTGTACAAACCTAAATCGTTAGGGTGGCCAACCCCCCTAGCTCCGCTACTATCGACCATTGATTTCTTCAAAAACGGTGCAATGCCGACTGGATGGAAGTTGGCACCACATTCCTCAGCACCACATTCCACACTAATTATCACAAATACTTGCCGTGCGGCTAGGATAGCAATGAATATAATTAATTGATCTAATTTTGAACGATGCGATGGTCTAGTAATCAGTCTTTAATCCTAACCAAATAAGCGATATTCTAGTAATCCTGCACCGCAAAAGCATCTCCTGAGGTCTGTGTCACACATCTGTACATGTGTCATGGTCGTGACCCACCCCCTCTGAGGACCATGGCTATGTCACACCTGTGAGTGTAACAGGGTGACTAAACTAAGCAATGTTCTAGGAATCCTGCATCTCAACAGCATCTCCTGAGGTCTGTGACACACATCTGTGCATGTGTCATGTACAGATGTGTGTCACAGACCTCAGGACATGCTGTTGAGGTGCAGGATTCCTAGAACATCGCTTAGTTTGGTAACCCTGTAAGTCTCACAGGTGTGAAATAGCTATGGTCCTCAGAGGGGGTGGGTCACGACCATGACACATGCACAGATGTGTGTCACAGACCTCAGGAGATGCTGTTGAGGTGCAGGATTCCAAGAACATCGCTTTGTTTGGTCACCCTGTCAGTCTCACAGGTGTGACGTAGCTATGGTCCTCAGAGGGGGTGGGTCACAACCATGACACATGCACAGATGTGTGTCACAGACCTCAGGAGATGCTATTGTGGTGCAGGATTCCTAGAACATCGCTTAGTTTGGTCACCCTGTCAGTCTCACAGGTGTGACATAGCTATGGTCCTCAGAGGGGGTGGGTCACAACCATGACATATGCACAGATGTGTGACACAGACCTCAGGAGATGCTGTTGAGGTGCAGGATTCCTAGAACATCGCTTAGTTTGGTCACCCTGTCAGACTCACAGGTGTGACAAAGACATGGTCATCTAAGGGGGTGGGTCACGGTGAAGATGTATGCAGCTATGAGACATTGCTCTTTCCTGTACACAAACCAAATCATTGGAGTCTACTGGTGAATTGAAGTTTGGTACATAATTTGATTAGGAGATTATACCTTATGACGGAAATACTAGGCACAATTCATTCAAAGCATTGATTCAATGCACTGCTCTGATGATGATGCAGTCAGTTAACAGGCAAAAAACATTTTCCTGACAGATTAGCACCCAACTGGAACAGGCAGTAGAAACGGTGGGAAAAAACTTCCCCTGCTTACTTATAGTCATGACTCTGCAGTCCCACAGAGTTTTATTGTTACTGAACAAGAGATCCTGGTAGAGAAGCCAACTTGTTGGGAGGCTATCAAGTGTTTGTATGGAGCATACTTTGCCTTCAATATACAGTATCCTAAATCTCCTCTAGCATTCCTTACATTTGGACAGTTCTATCTTCTAGACATCCGGGATGATCAGAAAATACCCATCTTAGCTGTTTGTGTCAAGTCAACACTGGATCAATTACTGTAACTGATCATTTTTGCTGTACACTGACTGAGTGCTTATTCCTTTTGCCATTTTGACTCATGTTACTAATTGTAAATGCGTACCAAATGCATCTTTTATGTCATGCTACACCGCCAAAAGTTATAGTACTTATTGAGTCTTGTTAACGTAACAGTATGTGAACAGATTGGTTGTGTTGGTCGTTAGTGTGTATCTTGTACATTGTAGTTTTAGTTTGCTTGCCACATTTTTTTATCTGCTCTTCCTTGTTACTCTTATTAAAGCGTGTGTGGGTTACCCTTAGTTTATGGTGCTCTATCTATTGTATATGTTTGTGTAAGATAATATAGATGTGTACCACTACATGGCGTGTTGACAAGCAGGTGAATGGGAGGGAGAGGCTATAGTGAAAGTGGGAGGGAGAAGCAAGTAGTCAGAGAGAGAGAGGGTTGGGAACACAAATTGGTAAGGGTAGAGACAACAGAGAAAAGTCCCGATGCAGACAAGGTTTTAGAGGGGGAGGAGTTGGCTGTTGGGACCACCGAGTGATATTGCATTTTGTAAGTTAACTCAATAATCTTGCACATAGGCTAATATCCTTCATATTTCCACAGCTATCCTTTTACATCATCAGTGGTTGCCATGGAGGGAATCATGTGACTTGGACCAGACTGGTTGCCATGAAGATCATGTGATGTACCTGTAGGGTTTTGTTTCATTGTACCCAGGCACTCCTGAAGGCTGTTTACCCTTTCAAAGGTGGAGTATCATGTGACTTGGATGTGTGTGGTCTCCACGCAGATCATGTAGTGAGTGTGATCTCATCGAGAGGTGAGTCAATAGCTGGGTGGAAGGCACTCTCGAAGGCATTTACATCAAAGATCATCAAAAGGTTGCTTGCCATGGAGGGGGTCATAGGGACCAGTCTGGTTGCCAATGAAGATCATGTGATGTGCCGGGTAGGGTTGTGTTTCATTGTATAACAGGCACTCCTGAAGGCTGTTTACCCTTGTACATCATCAAAGGTTTGGATGTGTGTGGTCTCCATGGAGATCATGTGACGGGTATGATCTCATAGAGAGGTGAGTCAATAGCTGGGTAGAGTTTCATTTTTGTACACAGGGACTCCTGATGGTTGTTTACCCTTGTACATTATCAAAGGAAGGGATCATGTGACTTGGATGTGCGTGGTCTCCATGGAGATCATGTGAGGGTGTGATCTCATCAGAATGTGAGTCAATGGCAGGGTACGTGGGGTTTCACTTTTGTACACAGGCACTCCTGAAGGCTGTTTACCCTTGTACATCATCAAAGGTTGCCATGCAGGGGATCATGTGACTTGGACCAGACTGGTTGCCATGAAGATCATGTGATATGCCTGTCAATACCGGGCAGGGTTTTGTTTTCACATGTCATTTACATACCTTTGAATAACTTTATCGGTAGTACTCTTTCGATGGCCACGAAGGGTACGCTTAGCCTTCCCGTAACGTACTCTCTTCGCCAAGCGAGAGATTCATGACTCTCTCAATAACGTTGCCTTTTAGCGGACCGTTTCTTTTCTGACCTGCTTGATACCGGTTGCTTACGCGTTCCTTCTTCTAAGCCATGAACTAATAATAATTATCCCAGATACAAATTTACATGCATACTGTACATGCACGCCCGCCCCATACATGCAAGTACAAATAAAAATACATGTTAGCATTACCATATCGACACGTGTACGAACAGACAATTAATCCTACGCCGCCACTTTATTCCAAGATGTTTGTTGCAGAAATAATGGCCAGTTAGTATACTTGTACTGTTACGCTTAGCATTTCCTCACAAAATAAGCATGATTATAAAATTTGCAGAACGTCAGATAATAATGGAAAGGAGAGCCACAATCATAAATACAAAATGCAGGGTTTCGCATCTCTGCTTCGCAGTGTTGCATGCACTCGCAGACCCCGGAGCATGTGTTGCATTCGTCGTAGATGAACCGCCAGTTTGTGCTGAATTCATTGCTAAACACGTATAGATGGAAAGACAGTGATAATTAAAGCAGAAGGTTAGATTTCTTTTACTGCATGCATTGTTAATAACCATTATTATATTCACTGTAGGATAAAATTAATGGTCAAGCCTCAAATGGGATCCATTCAAAAATCGTACTAACACAGCAATTCAGGGCTTTGATTCCGGGCCCGTGACAGCACGCAATATCACCCGGAAGAGCGTGCTTTCGAATTTTGCGCGCCATGTGCTCTCGAAATCGTGAGTGGACCGATATCATACGAATGATTTCTCGGTCCCGGAGGATAATTCTTATGCGCACGGGGTAATTCGCGATCTACATCGTGCGTGAACGTGCAATTTTGTACGAGATCGAGGAACGCACCGTGTACCCGCAATTGATTATCGATCGTATGACGTAGCGGGTTAAATATTCCAGTTATATTATTATTATTCTACATGTGATTAATAATAGTTAAGGTTCAAAAAAATTTAATTTGTTTCGAAGTTACAAAATAACAAAATAGAAAGTTGTCTTGATAGAGAACTGGGATAAAACCTTGTTCATAGTCTAAAAGAAAGCAGAACAGAAACACCACTTCGATAAATACATGGCCTTACCTCCCAACATTCGACGGTGAAGTTGTAACATTTGATTTCCACAGAAACCTTTCTGAATAGTTCAGTGCTGTCAAAGTGAATACCCATAGAACATACCGCCCTCTGTGCGGAAGGAAAAGGATAACAAAAAGCGACGTACTGTTACATCGCGTACATTTTAGCGCTCTTGTTCAGCCACGATATTGCAGGTAGATCAAGGAATACACTTTTCAGCCAAGTACAGAACACCATTATTCTGTTCCTGACATTTCACTATGGGAAAGCAAACAAGGTGTCGCACAAAATACGTATCTGACAGCTCACCTCGCTGTGTATAGCGTAGCTGGCCGTTCTTATTAACCAACAACCTGCCTGAATCGCTTCGCTGAACGTTATCCCTTTCCTGACAAGCAAAGCTTTCAATTCAACTAAAGGTAACTCACCTGGCTTTCGTATGACGTTTTTGGTATAAAATGACACCTCTTTGACTAACAGTGGACGATGTAGTGTTCCACAGTTGTCATACATCCTGAAAAAAAACATTCTGTGAGCATGCAACTTACTCGCTCAACACTTACCGACGGGAGACGAAAATAATCACCACGTGATTCAGGGCGCTGCTATATTATACCGAAGCGCATGCGTTGTCATAATATGTAACCACTCCTTGTCCGTTATACAGTTTTAGTAACAGCGATCGCAGTGAGGTATTTATATGCCAGCAAGACATGTCTATATGTAATGTAAGGTTGAGATGGCTAAGGCAACATCCTCATGCAGCTTTTGTAAGGTTGATACAATAAGCAGACATGAGAGAGAACTAGGTTCATTCTAGACATAGATTGTTTACGTACCCCGCCTCTTTATAATAAGTATCATCACGCTGCAGAACCTAAACAAAATATTGCCTCCAATGCAAGCTTTAAAAAACATCATTTTCATAAATAACACACAAACGCAATTAGTAGCATTAAAAAAAAAACCAAGTCAACAATATGATAAGCAATTCATACACATGATTGGTGAAACTGGATTCTTAATGCATTTCTGGTGAGTGCTGCAAGTCACTTATAATTAGAAGACCACTGGGGTGAGGCCTCAGACCAATGTGAAGCTTACTGGACAAACCTTGCTTCACATAAAGTAAAATGTATAGAAGCACACGTAAATATGTTTATCGGGTAACTAGAGGCAAACGGCTTACCAGACTTAGCCACACCCTTCAGAATCACGTGACCCCAAGAGGACCTTTGGGGTGAGGCCTCACACAAATGTGAAGCTTACTGGACAAACTTTGCTTCACATAAAGTAAAGTGTATAGAAGCACATGTAAATATGTTTATCAGGTAACTAGTGGCAAACGGCTTACCAGACTTAGCCACACCCTTCAGAATCACGTGACCCCAAGAGGACCTTTGGGGTGAGACCTCACACAAATGTGAAGCTTACTGGACAAACCTTGCTTCACACAAAATAAAGTGTATAGAAACACACGTAAATATGTTTATCAGGTAACTAGAGGCAAATAGCTTACCTGACTTAGCCACACCCTTCAGAATCACGTGACCCCAAGAGGACCATTGGGGTGAGGCCTCACACAAATGTGAAGCTAACTGGACAAACTTTGCTTCACATAAAGTAAAGTGTATAGAAACACACGTAAATATGTTTATCAGGTAACTAGAGGCAAACGGCTTACCAGACTTAGCCACACCCTTCAGAATCACGTGACCCCAAGAGGACCATTGGGGTGAGGCCTCACACAAATGAGAAGCTTACTGGACAAACCTCACATAAAGTAAAATGTATAGAAGCACATGTAAATATGTTTATCGGGTAACTAGAGGCAAACGACTTACCAGACTTAGCCACACCCTTCAGAATCACGTGACCCCAAGAGGACCATTGGGGTGAGGCCTCACACAAATGTGAAGCTTACTGGACAAACCTTGCTTCACATAAAGTAAAGTGTATAGAAACACACGTAAATATGTTTATCAGGTAACTAGAGGCAAACGGCTTACCAGACTTAGCCACACCCTTCAGAATCACGTGACCCCAAGAGGACCATTGGGGTGAGGCCTCACACAAATGTGAAGCTTACTGGACAAACCTTGCTTCACATAATAGAAAGGGTATAGAAACACACGTAAATATGTTTACAGGTTAACTAGAGGCAAACGGCTTACTAAACTTAGCCACACCCTTCAGAATCACGTGACCCCAAGAGGACCTTTGGGGTGAGGCCTCACACAAATGTGAAGCTAACTGGACAAACTTTGCTTCACATAAAGTAAAGTGTATAGAAACACACGTAAATATGTTTATCAGGTAACTAGAGGCAAACGGCTTACCAGACTTAGCCACACCCTTCAGAATCACGTGACCCCAAGAGGACCTTTGGGGTGAGGCCTCACACAAATGTGAAGCTTACTGGACAAACCTTGCTTCACATAAAGTAAAGTGTATAGAAACACACGTAAATATGTTTACAGGTTAACTAGAGGCAAACGGCTTACCAGACTTAGCCACACCCTTCAGAATCACGTGACCCCAAGAGGACCTTTGGGGTGAGGCCTCCCACAAATGTGAAGCTAACTGGGCAAACTTTGCTTCACATAAAGTAAAGTGTATAGAAACACACGTAAATATGTTTATCAGGTAACTAGAGGCAAACGGCTTACTAAACTTAGCCACACCCTTCAGAATCACGTGACCCCAAGAGGACCATTGGGGTGAGGCCTCACACAAATGTGAAGCTTACTGGACAAACCTTGCTTCACATAAAGTAAAGTGTATAGAAACACACGTAAATATGTTTACAGGTTAACTAGAGGCAAACGGCTTACTAAACTTAGCCACACCCTTCAGAATCACGTGACCCCAAGAGGACCTTTGGGGTGAGGCCTCACACAAATGTGAAGCTAACTGGACAAACTTTGCTTCACATAAAGTAAAGTGTATAGAAACACACGTAAATATGTTTACAGGTTAACTAGAGGCAAACGGCTTACCAGACTTAGCCACACCCTTCAGAATCACGTGACCCCAAGAGGACCATTGGGGTGAGGCCTCACACAAATGTGAAGCTTACTGGACAAACCTTGCTTCACATAAAGTAAAGTGTATAGAAACACACGTAAATATGTTTACAGGTTAACTAGAGGCAAACGGCTTACCAGACTTAGCCACACCCTTCAGAATCACGTGACCCCAAGAGGACCTTTGGGGTGAGGCCTCCCACAAATGTGAAGCTAACTGGGCAAACTTTGCTTCACATAAAGTAAAGTGTATAGAAACACACGTAAATATGTTTATCAGGTAACTAGAGGCAAACGGCTTACTAAACTTAGCCACACCCTTCAGAATCACGTGACCCCAAGAGGACCATTGGGGTGAGGCCTCACACAAATGTGAAGCTTACTGGACAAACCTTGCTTCACATAAAGTAAAGTGTATAGAAACACACGTAAATATGTTTACAGGTTAACAAGAGGCAAACGGCTTACTAAACTTAGCCACACCCTTCAGAATCACGTGACCCCAAGAGGACCTTTGGGGTGAGGCCTCACACAAATGTGAAGCTAACTGGACAAACTTTGCTTCACATAAAGTAAAGTGTATAGAAACACACGTAAATATGTTTACAGGTTAACTAGAGGCAAACGGCTTACCAGACTTAGCCACACCCTTCAGAATCACGTGACCCCAAGAGGACCATTGGGGTGAGGCCTCACACAAATGTGAAGCTTACTGGACAAACCTTGCTTCACATAAAGTAAAGTGTATAGAAACACACGTAAATATGTTTACAGGTTAAATAGAGGCAAACGGCTTACCAGACTTAGCCACACCCTTCAGAATCACGTGACCCCAAGAGGACCTTTGGGGTGAGGCCTCACACAAATGTGAAGCTAACTGGGCAAACTTTGCTTCACATAAAGTAAAGTGTATAGAAACACACGTAAATATGTTTATCAGGTAACTATAAGCAAATGGCTTACCAGACTTAGCCACACCCTTCAGAATCACGTGACCCCAAGAGGACCTTTGGGGTGAGGCCTCACACAAATGTGAAGCTTACTGGACAAACCTTGCTTCACATAAAGTTAGAAGCACATGTAAATATGTTTATCGGGTAGCTAGAGGCAAATGGCTTACCAGACTTAGCCACACCCTTCAGAATCACGTGACCCCAAGAGGACCATTGGGGTGAGGCCTCACACAAATGTGAAGCTTACTGGACAAACTTTGCTTCACATAAAAATAGAAACACATGTTAATATGTGTATCCTGTAACTATAGAGGCAAACTGCTTACCAGATTTACACTCTTTCAGAATCACGTGACCCAACAGGATAGCCATACCCCTCACAGTCAGCAAGACTCCAAGAACACTGTAGGCCAAATGGGTGGGGCCCTCACACTCACTTTAAACATATCCAATGTACTACTTGTACACAAACATACATGTGCGTGGATGCACACATTTACACTTGCTCTACCACAAACGCTGTCCCTATGACTTTACAACAGAGATTTTCACTTACACAAGTGGCCTTGGTCTTGGTCCTCAATGGAGAGTAAGCCACAACCATCAGGTCTCTCTGGTAAAATAGAACCAGGATTATGAATTGACTATTGAGATGCACCTTGACATTTTCTCTGCAATAAAGTAAATCACGAATCGATACACATGAGCCTTGTACCATACATGTAAAAGATTGATCTACTATGGCGAGTTCACTGCCCGCGCTGTTTTTTTTGGAGGGGGGGGGGGTTTGCCCGCAAATACACGTACCCCTATCACACTGTCACACTAGTAAGGATTATAATAGCAAACGTAAGCTTCACTTCCTACGCCCCTGATTCTGAGTTTACTATGTAGAGTACAATATCACTAAACAGTACTCAAGATGTATGAGTTAGAAATTAGTACCGCGTAGGCCTACCGTAAACAAGACTGCCCGCCCGGATCCGAGTGTGATGCACAAGTAGTTTTGTACGTTGAGCCAGATAGGTCTTCTATCAGACAGGTCTACTATCGGGTGAGCGTTAAATACTGCAAATCAAAAATTCTAATGCAAGTGAGCGTTAAATAGTGAAGTAAGTAACAAGATGATACAGTGTATGCATTGCAATAATATTGTAGAATTATACTGCACAGCAACTTCATTGTCTCCAGGTGAATGGAAGGGAATAATGTTTCAAGAGAACTCCAATTTATCGTCCGATGAAGCCTCGTATAACGGAATAGGTCTCCTAGACAACACAAATGCAGGAAAAATCATGGGTACAGTATCAGCTTGTTTCAGCGCTAGTGGACACAAGTTCATCGGAGCTACTCCAATTCAGTCCATGCTCATAATTCTGGCGTAAAAAACTAGCCGAGCTTGTAGTCAAATGACATGCATGATCACATACCTTTCAAATAATCGGCGTAGTAGACTCACAGTGACACTACTGACAGCGTATTCTAAGGTTTGGCAAATAAATTGACACGGTTAATTAAAAATTGATAAGGCTGAGAATTCCCGTACTGAATTGGACGGTGAATTTTCAAATTTGTTATGATCTCGATAGCCGTAAGCACACGTTTTGTTGTCTGCACGGATGCGTGACTGATTGCGGATTTTGCAATCACCCGCATGCGGACGGTCGAATTGCTGTGTAAGGGTATGAAGGACAGTGTTATCACGGGTGTTAGAGTATATCCAAGTTGCATGGTTGGCCAGCAGACACAACAGAAGAACTGAAATCATTCCGAGGAGAACTCACAGCTGAACAAGGCTGCATACTATGGGGAACGAGGGTGGTAATTCCAGCTAGTCTACAAGGAAAGGTATTGGACGAGATTTATCATATGGAGAAATGAACGGTCACGAAAGTCGCGGTTTGTAAATTTTTGGATTTCATCCGCGTTACGTTCCATAGAAAATGTATGTTTTTACAAACTTGATTATTATTAATTAAATAATAGAACTACAACTTCCGCTACCTTCTAATACTACTCTATAAATCTTGTTCAGATGTAGGTGATTTCAAAGTTTTTACCATGTATCGTCCAAGATTCTGGGACCATAAATGAAAATACAATTTTCCATAGACTTGTACACAAACTGTACTAATTAAGGTATTCAATTTGTTATAACTAACCAACAGAAGGAGTTACAACTTTCACTACCCTCTAAAACTGTTCTACAACTATCCAACTAGCAGGATATATTACAAAAAGTGAACATTGTCGTGAAGAAATTGGGGACCATTTTGAAAAGTAGTAAATCAGTTTTGGTGGAATAGGCGCCATTTTTTAATGGTGTTTCTATGCGTTGCTATATAGACAGCTAGGTGGCCCTGCATGTATGTCACGTGCCAGCTAGGACACTCCCACGTAAGGGAAAGCTGGGCCAGAGAGGAAAGGGGCACGGCGGGTAGACATTAGGGGATGCCCTTGAATCTATTATCGCAAATGTATGTACATGTACATCAGCCCTTCTTCGTGACGTCTAACACAGCAGCAATGCGTGCGATCATTGAGTCCATAGAAGCTTCCTAAAGTGGCTCGTCACATGACCGAAGATGGAGGTTGGAAGCTTGATGAATGTGTAGTTGTGTGGATCCCTATATGCTTGCATACATGAATGTAAACGTATACTCGCCGATGTTTTTACAGTGTTATATAGCCAGTTAGCTATTACCCTCGGTACGGATGCAGGCGCTGATCCAGGATTATAGGAGGGGGGGTGGCTAGAGGGTAGGGGCCAGCAATCCTCAGCAAGGCGGGGGGGTTCTGGGGGAGCGCTGTAAACTCCCCCAGCGGGGTCTGGGACTCCGCCCCAGACGCCAACGCTTTTTTACTTCATCACGCTCAAAACGCTACACAAAACTACTGTAAAAAATAAACCTTATAACTTGCATGTACTAGGGGGGATTTATCGTCGAAAACACAGTGAATCATTATCTCGCTATGACCATCTATGAATGAATATGAATAAGACCATCTATGAATGAACGGTGGTGATGAATGAATATGAGCATCTATGCATGTAAATTAATTGATACATTTGTAAATTGCACATCCATGATCCCTGCATGGACGTCGATGCGCATCATACATACTTTGAGAGTAGGCAAATCAACTCCAAAAAACGCACACGAATCAATTTTATTTGATACGATAAGGCTTAGGGCGTCGCCGTGGATATTGATCCGCATCATAGGTACTCTCAAAGTATGTATGATGCGCATCGACGTCCATGCAGGGATCATGGATGTGCAATTTACAAATGTATCAATTAATTTACATGCATAGATGCTCATATTCAATTGGCCTGCAGTTTCTCACCGTATCAGCGTTTTTGGAGTTGATTTGGCCTGCTGTTTCTCATCGTATCAGCGTTTTTGGAGTTGATTTGGCCTGCTGACTGCTGTTTCTCATCGTATCAGCGTTTTTGGAGTTGATTTGGCCTGCTGTTTCTCATCGTATCAGCGTTTTTGGAGTTGATTTGGCCTGCTGTTTCTCATCGTATCCAACAAGGGTAATACTGATGTTGAATTCGTTCCACCATGACTATTGAAAGGCTAGGAAATTTAGGAGTGTTAGGTATTCATGGATTTGATTTTCCACTATCTGTTGACCAAATATGTCAATCATTTACACAAATGCACCATAGAAAGTTGTGTAGTGAATCAGTGTTGTATGAATAAATCACAACTTTCATATGATGTTTTTGAGTAAATGATTGACATATTTGGTAACTTAGTATTATCATGCAGTTTAAAGATGTGCACTGGCAACTATATGTTTTTCTTTTGTGCTATGTACTAGTCACAATTATTATGCATGTATCCAAATAAACATCTGATCACACAAAAAAACAAACAAAGCGTCATCATCTTTTTTTCACCCCTAAATGGAAGCTGTTGAACAGAAATGCTATTAGCCCTCAAACAGAAATTGGTGATAGTTCTCAATCAGTATTTTAGTATTCGTAAACGATTATTTGAGGAAGGGGGGGGGGGGGGGGGGGGGGGGGGAGGGGGGGTGGCTAGCCACCCTATCCACCTACTCTGGATCAGCCCCTGGGATGCAAATAATAGCGCCCGTCACAAAGTGAGCATTTATTAGAGATCATCGAAAGTAATAGGCATGATTGTTGTGGTCCGTATTCTTTTAGCCAAAACGCATTTTATTTTTCACTTGCCTCTGACCCTTTATGTGCCAATATATGTATGCTGCCCTTGAAAATAGCCACAACATAGCTTAACAAATTAACAAAGGTTACCAAAAAATTCGGAAGGTTGTATTTTGTAAACAAATGACATACAGTGTACAGTACTTTGTGTTCAAGTGTAACGCCCTTCAAGACAAACAAATATAACAAATATGGGAAGTAGTTAGCAAATCTGAGAACATGACTCAAAATCATTGGTTGAATTGATATGTAGCCTCCCCTCCCCCTGCTTTCTGCTAGCCTGACCATTCTTCCAATATGGGTCTGTGGTACGCTTTTGGGGGTGATGTAATGGCCCTCTAAAGTCATTTGGAAATTGCCTGTTTGTGGCCCTCTAAAGTCATTCGAAAGTTTACCTACATACAATTGCCTGCACACACACATGCACATACACATGCACGCACACACATGCTGTTGACGGTGCCTGCCTCGACATGCCCGTTGCCTGCCTCAACATGCCTGTGCCTGCTTTTTCACACCTTTCCAC
Organism: Ephydatia muelleri; assembly: GCA_013339895.1. Taxonomy (NCBI): domain Eukaryota; kingdom Metazoa; phylum Porifera; class Demospongiae; order Spongillida; family Spongillidae; genus Ephydatia; species Ephydatia muelleri. The sequence goes on from JABACO010000005.1 coordinate 5,919,276, forward strand.
TAACACTTATTTCCTGTTGTTCATTTATCTATGAATAGTGTGTTTTCTGTGCATGATGTTAATTCTATTTCTATTTCTACTGTTCTTCGTGCAATAAAAGTGATTCAAGTTTAGCTGTGCAATCCTAAGGTCCTCATTTCCCGATCCATCGCGTTATTCCCATACGAAAACACGACAGGATTAAGTGGCGTAGTCGGCAGGATCGCTTAGGATGGCAGAGACGGATAAACTCATCGAATTACTGCAACAGCAGATGGAGGCGCAGCGGAAACAAACGGAAGCCCTCATCGCAGCTTTCGCCGGCGAGAAGGCAAAGCGGGAGCCACCACCTTTTCCAGTACCAGCAGCTGTAATTCCTAGTTTTGTCCCTTTCGACGCTACTGTCGAACTGTGGACAGACTACTCCGCGCGTTTCCACACTTTTCTCGGAGCAAACTCTGTGCCCGCTGAGAAGAGAGCGCAGGTCTTCTTGACTAATCATTCGCGAGAAATTTACAAATTGCTAAGCAATCTCGCTTCCCAACAGTCGCCTGTAAAAGGCATAAACGACCTCAGCCTGGATGAAGTGGAAGAGTATATGAGGAGCCAATTCGACCCCACGCGTTACATCGTAAGGGAGCGGTTCAAGTTCTGGACCGAAATGAATCGCAAACCAGGCGAGACGATTCAGGAATTGGCTGCACGCATCAGTCATGATGCTGTTACGTGCGACTTCTCAGAAATCCACGACCCGCTGGATGAAGCTCTACGCACCCGTTTTATGTGCTCTGTGAAAAATGAAGCGGTTTTAAAAGCGCTGTTCAAGATTAAAGACGGAGAACTCACTTTTGCTAGAGCAATAACGGTCGCTATGGAAACGGAGGAAGCAGCCAAGGTTGCAAAAGAGACAGTGTATGGTTCAATAAAAGATAATATTCACGTTGTCCACTCGTCTAAGAGTGACCCAAGTCAAAAGAGTAACGCTGGACGAGACTTCCCAAAAGGAACGTGCCCGCGGTGCGGCAAAACTGACCACATGACAAAGCCTCTGACTGCCCGAGTCGCAACGCGGTGTGTCACTACTGCCAAAAGACGGGACATCTCCAGTCAGTCTGTCTGCAGAAGAAGAGAGGTCAGCAGCAACCAGTGAATATAATCACCAAACAGACAGTGAAGGGGATCAGGGCAGTTCCGCAACTCCAGCAAAATATCACCATGAATGACAAGCGATTCGTTTTTGAAGTAGATACTGGCGCAGGTGACAATTTCTGCACCATGGCTGTCTGGAAACAGCTAGGGAACCCTACCCTTTTACCAACCACAGGTCAATATGAGGTAGCTAATGGAGAACCACTCCCCACATTGGGGGTTTGCACAGCAGCAGTTGCATTACAGGGTACGAACAGTCCCAGCATACCTCTGCAGTTCACAGTTACAAAAGTTCCCCATCTCAACCTTCTTGGGCGTGATGCCATCGTTAGGCTTGGTATCAATGTTTCAGCTTTGATGGGTCTCACCACTTCGTCAGTTCACCCGATTTCTAATGTTACTAAACCTGACATTAATCTGCAGAATGCCTGCAAGCAGCTGTGTCAGGAATTCCCTGACCTGTTCAAGCCAGAGTTGGGTTGTCTTAAAGACGTACAACTGGAGGTCAGATTCAAACCGGACTCCAAACCTGTTTTCTGCAAACCTCGTGTGGTTCCGTTAGCCATCCAGGATGAACTCGGCAAGGCCTACATTACTAGAGGTGTGTGGCAGCCTACCCAATTCAATGATTATGGAACTCCAGTAGTACCTATTCGGAAGGCAACCCTTCCAGGTCAGACAAAATCTACCCTTAGAGTTTGTGGGGACTATTCTGTCACGGTAAACCCTCAACTGGAGGAGCATCGCTACCCTATGCCTCGTCCAGAAGATCTCATGCAGAGGTTGGGCGGTGGTCATGGGTTCACCAAGATTGACCTAGCAGATGCATACAATCAGATCCAGCTCTCTCCAGAGAGTCAGAAAAGACTGGCACTGAGCACTCACAGAGGGGTACTTCTGCAGATGCGTCTTCCTTTCGGCATCAGTTCTGCCCCTGGATACTTCCAGGAGTTAATGGACAAGCTAACTTGTGATCTTCAAGGTGTGGCTGTGTACATGGATGACATCCTGGTCAGTGGGGCTACTGATTCAGAACATCTCCAGAACCTTTGCTCCCTCCTAAAACGTTTGGTGGAAAAGGGTCTTTTGCTGCCGCCTGGAGAAATGTTCTTTTGCTCAGTCATCTATTGAGTACTTTGGACATACCCTCTCACGGCAGGGAGTATCAAAGGGGAAAAAGGTGGATGCTGTAAAATTGATGCCACCTCCTGAAAATGTTCTTATGCAATATCGGCGAACACCTCTAGCAGATGGCTACTCCCCAAGTGAACTTCTGAATGGTCGGCAAATCAGGGCTAAAATCGACACACTGTTACCCTCTCCTGCACACATGGCCCAGGCTCGGCAGGCCAGGGAGGCAACCAAAGCACAAGCTCAAGAGAACCCTGAACGTGTCACTCCCATTTACAACATTGGTACACCTTGTTATGCCCTTTACTGTGGCCCTAGACAAGAGAAGGATCCAAAATGGGTACCTGCAGTGGTAACCAAGGTTTTTGGATCTCGCAGTGTCAATGTGAGAGTTATTCCAAGAGGTGGTACTTGGCGCCGTCACATTGAACAACTAAGACTACGATATGGGGTAGAGGAGGATGCAGATCCAGGGGAGGTGCCCACACAAGAGGGTCAAGAAATGCTAATGACCAATGCACCATCCATCCCTGAGCCACCTTCAGTTAAACCACGTGCTGTGCGCACAAATCCCAGATGGCCAACTGGTAGTGAGTATGGCCCTGGTCATCCCCGTCGATCTACTCGACAGAAGCCTCACCATTAGTAAGGATTTTATTTTCGCCTTCTGTTTTTCTTAGATACTTCAAGGCTGGTTGGGAGGTGTTGACGGTGCCTGCCTCGACATGCCCGTTGCCTGCCTCAACATGCCTGTGCCTGCTTTTTCACACCTTTCTACTAGCACTTATTTCCTGTTGTTCATTTATCTATAAATAGTGCGTTTTCTGTGCATGATGTTAATTCTATTTCTATTTCTACTGTTCTTCGTGCAATAAAAGTGATTCAAGTTTAGCTGTGCAATCCTAAGGTCCTAATTTCCCGATCCATCGCGTTATTCCCATACGAAAACACGACACATGCACACACATGCAGGCACACGCAAGATGTACACTCATATGGACCATACTGATGTATACATTACACGCCCCACCCCTCTTCAGCATGACGTAATTTATGAATGATCCCATAGAAGCTCATATATTTATTGGATCAGATTGTGTTGCATGTGAATGTTTTTCAATGATGACAACACAAGGATGATTTTGCATTCCTATGCTATAAGCATCGACAAAGAATACTGTATTGTGCTTAAACTGGCACAAGTTAATAGTCTGGTAGAAATTTGAATGGGATGACATTGTTGTACCACAAGGTCAAGTCCCAGATTATAAAATACTGCCTCAGTTTCAAGCGTGGCTATTTATTATTAAACTGCAACCTGTGAAATTGAGTACTATCACTAGGCAAAAAAGTACATTTACATCTCATTTACGTATAATGTACATTTGTTGTAAATCTGTTGGGACACATATTTGCAGTCTTGTAAATCTGTTACACATTTGCCATTATATTTACTTCACATTTACTACCCTGGACAATGTGTCACATATTTACAAATGTATTTGCAATACATTTACGTTGCATATACATCATCAGATTTATCAAATGTGCACGGATATGCTCTAATTATACAAGCGCTTATAATAAAAATATTCTAATAGCTATCTCGATCTTATAATGTGGAGATCACGACATTGGATTACCACCATCAAATCGATCTATCCACTTGAGGTACACTATAGTTCGATTCTAACATTAGCTTTAACACACATAGGCGCGCGCATACTCATACACGTACGGCAGGCTCGCGCACGCACACATATATATTAATTAACGTCGCGCTGATAGCGACCGTGTGTGCGAATATGATGGCACTTCGATTCCCTTCTGTTGGGGCAATACCAGTGACCATGCTCACAGAGTGTGCTAATGTGAGCGATATCCGATATGAGTTTAGCCTTGTATCCATGGTGTTTGGTGCTTAGTTGTCATTCACCTGGAACTAGATGTGGCTTCAGACTGCCCTTCTGTTAGGGCAATGACAGTGACCATGCTCACAGAGTGTGGTAATGTGAGCGATATCCAATATGAGTTTTGCCTTGTATCCGTGGTGTTTGGTGTTTAGTTGTCATTGAATTAGAATATCACCTGGAACTACATGTGGCTTCATGGTGTCTAGTTGTCATTGATATGACCTGGATGTGCCCTATGCTTCTGACATCCTTGTGATGTGTGGTTAGTTCACTAAGTACTGTATAGGGTTAATGGACTCTGCTGTTATGTGGGTCCATGGATGTGGTCAGTGAGTGGGGAGTTGTTGATTGGAGCAAGTTAGATGTGTTGTGCTGTTTTGTAGAAGTGCAGCTGCCATGAACTTGTTTATACATGTACATGAGTTGTGTTCATGCTCATTTATGGAATGGCCTAGTGCCAACAGCTCCTCCCACTTTGAAATGAACTCTTACCCTATCCTAAATGTCATTAGATTTTTTTTCACTCACAATTTCAAATCCACTCTATGTTAGTAATACATGAGTGACAGCTTTAATCATTACAACTGGAAAAATTCATACATGATTGAAATCATAATTTATGACACTGTCCATTGTGTACGTACATGTATGTAATTGTAAAAAAACCTTCTGTTGTAAAGAACGCTTTCATCATTTAGCTTTGTACTTGCTGCAACAAACTGTGAGTGTATTCTTTGTACTGGTAAGAATGATGCTGGGCCAAATGGTTCATACAGATTAGCGCACCACACTTGTGATGATGGCGGAATCAAATATTGTTGGCTCGAGAAAAGGGGCGGATCCAGATCTAGCCTCGTCCCCAGGCGGTCAATTTAAGTTTACGGCCTGGTAGCTATTGCCACTATGTTAGTGCGCATGCGCTGGCCATTACCTGAAAAACACGTAATCGTATACTTAGCTTGTAAACCGTTCCATAAACCGTTCCGCGCGAAGCAATGGCAGAATTTCATGAAGCGTTGGCCCATTCTCTTCTGTGTGTGAATCAACAGAACCTTGTACTGAAAGCGAAGCATGAGGAAGCACTGTTTCATTTGTACAACGGTCGAGATGTGTTCGCTTGGTTTCCTACAGGTTACGGGAAGTCAATTTTTTTCCAACTTGTACCGTTCTTATTGGACTTTAAATTGAACCACACCACTGTTCCACAAGTGGAACGAAATGAGGTTCTAGTTATCTCACCACTCGTTTCCCTGTTGGTCGACTAGGTATCTGGGTTACACAGGAGGGGTGTACCTTGTATGGTGCACTAAGGGAGCTAAGGTCTATTGTGCCATCTGTGTGTGTGTGTGTGTGTGTGCGTGTGTGTGTGTGTGGTTTATGTGTGTGTGTGTGTGGTGTGTGGTTAATGTGTGTGTGTGTGTGTGTGGTTTATGTCTGTGTATGTGTGTGTGGTTTATGTGTGTGTATGTGTGTGTGTGTTGTGTGTGTGTGTGTGGTGTGTGTGTGTGTGTGTACATATGTGTATGTGTGTAGTATGAGTAAGTAAATGCATTTCAATACTTTCATTTACAACTCTTACCTTCAACAGGATTCTGTGAAACGTTTGAGACATCTACCACATCTATCTCTTGTTCACCCGGATCATCTGTACTGCTGCACTCTGTACTAACTTGAATACTGCAAATGTCACTCAGTGGTATGGTAGTACGATCGTCTGCAGGTGCTGTTGTGGTGACATTAAAATGAAACAAGTACATGTACTATTAATTCATGTTTTGTCTTACAGCTGTCACAATCAGGATAAGTAAGCTTTCTTCCAGGGTGCTCAGGAGTCAGCCGCTTAGCCCCTGGTCTACACTGCCTAGTCTGAGGAGATGCCCCAGGACCACTTGAATCCTTAGTTCTCTTATTTGTAACCTGGACTTGTGAATTACTACCAGAGGCAGTGAGAGTGGGGTCTTTGTTCTTTTCGTAAGTAGCCTTGGCCTTGGCTGTTGTTCTAAAATACTCACCTGACATAAGTTTGTTTTTGCAAGGTATGCAAATGAACCTGGACAAACCATCAGAAGCCACTGGGACATCAGCAACCTTGCTGAGCCTGTTTGCAAGATCTGATGCCAAAGATTCCTTCGAAAAAAGTGTGACATAATGTGTACGAGACATAACACTGTCACAAATTCTACAAGACTTTGACATCGTATACGTATACGCGTCACGTGTGCGAAGTTTTTAATTTTATTCATAAACAATACCTTAACGAGGCAGACCGGATATGAGTTTGCTTACGGAACGGTTTACAAGCTACGTATACGATTACGTGTTTTTCAGGTAATGGCCAGCGCATGCGCACTAACATAGTGGCAATAGCTACCAGGCCGTCTTTTTTCCTAAACTTAAATTGACGGCATGGGGACGACACTGTGTAAAAAGGGTTGTTATACTGTATAACACTGTTATACAAGTAGTTATACAGTATTTGTTATACACATTGCGTATAATTGTGTATAACTGTGTATAACGGCAGTGTGTGCTAATCAAAAAACCACAGTGTAAATAAGGGTTGTTATACACGCCTGTATACAAGTATCTCAAAAATGCTAATTACATTCTACCGATCCGCGAGGGCGTAATTCGTTGCACACAAGTGAATGCTATTGTAGCTATTAACAATTTAATGTCATCTTTCTAAATAATCATTGTACGCGAAATGAAGGAATAGAATTTGGACTCCAAGCGTTTGAAAAAGCGTTAGTGAAGACGCGCGAACTGCGTTCAGAAGAATCTACTTTTGCATGGACAACTTTACTTTTCTCGCTTGGTAAGGGGTTGAACTACTTTCTTTCGTTTCCTTTTTAACATCGTATTGTTCCTAGTTGCGATCGCGCGATTTGAATCGCCATTTTTTAGGCACTTCAAGGCCATTCGATCCTGTGCGTGTTTTGTGCGTTCTACTTTTTGTTATGTAAATTTGAAGATGATGAGAACTGTTGGAAGACACTTTGGAGTGGTGAAACTCGTTCCGTTGCGCGTAAGTAGTCGTTTGGATTATAATTACGTGGTTTTGAAAGAGTGAGATAGTTAAAAACTCAGTTGTGGCTCCTGTCAGTTGTTTGTGAGTGCCGTTTTCTAGATTCAATGCACTTGTGCTTTTCTGAAGTGCCTTCGATTTAGAGCACAATTTAATCTATTGTTGTCTGTGTCTGTGTCCATAGTCGCCTGATATGTGTGCAATGTTGCTAGTCTGTGTTCAAGTAGTCTACATCAGTGTTGCTTGGTGTTTGTGCATCAGTGTTGCTTGGTGTGTATATCTGTGTATGTGCATCAGTGTTGCTAGGTGTGTATACATCAGTGTTGCTTAGTGTGTAGTTTCTATGTGTGTGTGTGCATCAGTGTTGCTAGGTGTGTGTACATCAGTGTTGCTTGGTGTGTATGTCTGTGTGTGTGCATCAGTGTTGCTATGTTTGTGTGTGTTCATCAGTGTTGCTAGATGTGTGTACATTGATGTTGCTAGGTATGTGTGCATCAGTGTTGTTAGGTGTGTGTGCAACACTGTTGCTTGGTGTGTGTACATCAGTGTTTGCTAGGTGTGTGTGCATCAGTGTTGCTAGGTGTGTGTACATCAGTGTTGCTTGGTGTGTGTACATCAGTGTAGCTTAGTGTGTAGTTTCTATGTGTGTGTGTGCATCAGTGTTGTTACACTGTAGGTGTGTGTACACAGTGTTGCTTGGTGTGTATGTCTATGTGTGCAAAGCGATAATTTATGGCTTTTGTGAAACGTACAATGAAGCTATCAATAAGTAATCCAAACACACCTTGCTGTGCCAAAAGCCTACGAAGCTGAGTTGTAGTTGTTTCCTTGTCAAGCTGCAGTTGAGCCTCCATGATCCTCTTCACCTCCTCTTTATGGACTCCCAGATCCATGGCAATGTGAGAACATTCCACGGTTTCTAGCCTTTGAAGAAAACAGTATATACCCACATGACTTACCCCGTATCCCCTCCCCCAACAACAAATTTCTAATCGCTCTACTAGTACGGCCGTGTTGATGGTAAAACAGAACTCTTTGCTTCACGTACGCCAAAATTTTAATGCCAGATGAAAACTACAGACAGAAATGTTAAGCCTTCGCAGCGCTTTTACTATATCGTACCATTGCATATGGTGATATGCGAGGTGAAATGACACAGCTGCTGAGGCCTCTCTGTGCCTGCAGCTGTATTGGACACTAGTCCTGAACTTGTTATCATGTTAACTGTAGTACGAACAACGTTACGAAAGTACAAAATTACTTTGCATTAACACTATTGACAAATACTGCAGATATAATCAAAACCATCTATAACTTACGCACGGTTCTTTTTCTTTTTCTTGTTAATGTTGGTAGTACTAGTACAGCTGGTAAGTGTAACAATAATGATACAGATATAAGGGCACTATTATATAAATATACGGGATCATTTAGAAAAAGGACCTAAAACATTCTCGGGAAGTCTGGAATGCCTTGAACAAATGGTTATTACGCAGTGGAGTTTTAAGGTACTGAATTTGCAATAAGCAATACATTTTCACGCAAGAGTTGTGCTTCTTTGCTTGTCTTGGAAAGTACAAATTATATGTGTTAGGTCCCTTTCCATGTAAACACCAACATACATTGAAAATTATTACAGATGAACGAATACATTTTGCCATCCAAATGTTTTGTGCGATAAACAAGCATTGTCAATACTCAGCATTTGTTTGGACTAACATACTATGATTTTAGTACACTGTAACACACTAGGTACTGATGCATCTAGTAGTGTTACCTTTTATGGGCATTCTTCTCGTTGGTCTTGTTGCTGTTTAGTAGTAAATAAATAACAATATTGGTACAGTCAACCCTCAATATAAGGACACATCTACATAGGCAAATCCCTACTGGAAATATTAACTAAGAGAAATGTGCACCTAATCATTCACACTGTGTGTTTAGATTCACAGTGTTCCAAATGAAGAGATGAAAGAAATGACACCTTCAGGCAATATGCAAGGGAACCAGATTTTAACATTCAACCATTATTTCTTAGCAGTTGTAGTTCAAGCTATGATGCTACATTGGCTACAGTACAGTGTCTTGATTTCTGAATAATGATGCTTTGCGCCAATTCAGAGTTACGGATTTAAGAATTAGCATTACACAATATAGCCTGGCAAAATGTTGCTTCACTGATTGCTTGGCTTGTTCTAGTCTTAAGAGTTTGCAGAATGTTCTCCATGCTATGCCTAAGGAAGCTCAAATTTCCTCCCAATAAACTGTATTAATGCTACATGTATGTACCCTGTGGTCAAAATAAATATACCAACTCATTGTAAACGAGTAAGATGACTCATACAGTTTACATCTAAACCCTTTGCAGAATAAGTATGGGGCTATGGGGGAATATGTCTGGTAAGCTTTGCAAAGTTTTAATAACTCAGAGGAATTCATTATTGACATTGTCACATGATAAAAGCAATTTGTTGCTGTGTTACATATCCAAGTTCCTGTTAACGTGCACTTCACAATGAAGGTCATTGAACTAACGCATAGAGTGTAATGGATATCTCTATGAAGGTTAACGGGTTAACCTAGGTTAATGTGGGTTGTACTTCACGCATGCGCACCTAGTGGTGCAGGAGCGAAGCGAAGTGCGAGGATATATCTTCGTTGGTGGTGGCGTTCGGGAGGCAGACCTCCAGAAAATGGTGGAGGAAATGGTGGGGAGAGCACTGGAGGCCCAGAGAGCGGAAAGAACACGAGTGCAACTCACACCTGGTAGGACTTAAGCTAAGGGTCTTGTAGAGTTATCTCTCCTTCATGGGGATGACGGGCTTCGGCCCACTAGGCTCACTGATTGGCCACAGACATGGCAACGCGCAAAGGGATTAGTTTTCGCATTTTGTGTAGTTGTTTTGTGACTCAATTCTCGACTCAGTCGGAATGGGCGCTTATTTATGGCATGTGCCTAACATACCCAGCGGGTATCAAGCGAGACCTCGATTACTACTCCGGCGAGTAGGACTAACGTATTTGTGTACCTCGGGATCGTGAAGCCTCGAGCACTAGTAGCGTAACCAATCGTATTTGCCCGACATACCCCAGCGGGTATCGCGCGTGAAGCCTCGAGTTCTACTCCAGCGAGTAGCGTAACCAATCGTACTTGCCCGCGACATACCCCAGCGGGTATCGCGCGTGAGGCCTCGAGTACTACTCCAGCGAGTAGCGTAACCAATTGTATTTGCCCAACATACCCCGGCGGGTATCTCGCGCGAAGCATCGAGTTCTACTCCAGTGAGTAGTGTAACCAATCGTACATGTATTTGCCCCGAAATCTCTGTAGTACATGTACTGGGTGTAAATATATGGGTCAGTTTCCGAGAAAATGAAAAGTGGCGTATATATATATAAAGTTATAAAAATTCTTCACGTTTCAATCGCTAAAACTCCATAACGGTTTAAGCAATCAACTTCCTATTTCAGACACTTTGTGCCACACCGCTTCTCTCTACGGCTATCGACCTTGGTGTCTTACCCTTGCTCCTTGCCGACGTTACATACACAGTACTCTGAGGGGTTCAAAATCCAGGTAGCTCCCTGCAGGAATATCCAAATCGCTTCAAAATTGATATGGACGTATAGCAATGCAAAGCAAGTCCATGTTTCCTGCTCGAATCGCGCCTTTCTTAGTCCCACTCGAGAGAATGGAAGCGATTCAAGGACTGAGAAAGGCGCGATTTGAGCGGGAAACGTGGACTTACTTTGCATTGCTGTATCTCCATAACGGAAGAGGTAAAAATCAACGATCTGCAGAAATCAATAGTGACAGGACTCCTTTACGTGCATATCGATTTTGAAGCGATTTGGACATTCCTGTGGGAGCTACCAGGATTTTGAACCCCTCGGGGTACTGTGCCTTGTAATCTTGTAATGTCGGCAAGGAGCAAGGGTAAGACACAAAAGACGATACACGTAGAGAGAAGTGGTGTGGCACGAAGTGTTCGAAATAGGAAGTTGATTGCTTAAACCGTTATGGAGTTTTAGCGATTGAAATGTGAAGCATTTTTATTACGTTTTATATACATACGCCACTTTTCATTTTCTCGGAAACTGACCCATATAATAATAAAGAATATATATATGGGACAGTTTCCGCGAAAATTGCCCCACGGTTAAAATGCTTCGCGTTTGAATCGCTATAACTTCCCAACAAATAACGCTATCGACTTCTATTTTCAACACTTCATACTACACCATTTCACTATGAAGTGTTGAAAATAGGAAGTCGATAGCCCTATCTGTTGGGAAGTTATAGCGATTCAAAAGCGATGCATTTTTATAACATTTTAACCGTGGGGCAATTTTCGCGGAAACTGTCCCATACATATATATATATTATTATTATAGTAATAATAATAAAAATAATAACAGTCCTTGAAGCAACGGAGAGCAGGAAACACCAGGCCAATGACGACAAGTGCTCAGCTCTAGGGTGGGTCTCAACCCCTCTAGTAGTTGATTCCTATGGGGCTTGGGGTAAAGAGGCTTCTACTTTTTTTTAACTAGTTGCAGCTCGGCTTGCTATCCACAAGTCCCTGCTGAAGTCACAGGCTTCTTTCGAACTGTTCTCCAACTTAAGCATTTGTTTAATTAGAGCGAATGCTAGAGCCATTCTCCGAAGAGTGTAGAACCGTACCTGTGTGCTTAATATTGTATGTATTATTATTATTATAAATCCTGGTATGTTACATATACAGATTCTTAGGCAAATACACATAGAAGGATCAATAATAAAACGTGCAAACAAAAAAATAATATATATATAATAATGAATGTTCAAATAAATGCACATTATTATTTACATCCTTATTTCAATATAAATGCACCAGATAATAAAAGGTTTATGGCGGAGGAGCTATCCTAGAAAGGATAGCTGTGGTATTGGCACACACAAGGTTGAGATTCAGCCGACCATAGATCTCGTGGAGTATGGTGGACTTTGGCCGGCATGTGGAGGTGGCAAGTCTGGAGGCTACAGAAGAGATGATGGCTGTGGCTTCCTTTCCCCAAGCCCCATAGGTTTCCACTACCATAGGGACACATACCCAACCTAGTTCAGAACATTTAGGGTCATTGGCTTGGTGCTTCCTAGCCTCGGTGGCCTGGGCTGCAGCGGTGGCCGACACTCCCGCTTCCAACAAAGTGACAGGATTAAGCGGTGAGGTGATGCTCACATCTAATGCTGCAGTTCTGCCCAAGAACCAGTTGGGAAGTAAGATGTCAGCTGGACGGGTCTTGCTGTGGTCTCTGCTAAGATTATTGCCAACTTCTACCTTAACCCCTATGTGCGCCCGACGACAGGTTTCTACCAGGATGTCCCTAATCCTATTATGGCGAGACACCACATCTCCACCATACTTGCAGGTAACTGCATGGTGGCCAAGGTGATCAAGTGTACTACCTGGGCACAGTGCACATTGGGAGCCCTCTGAGGTGTCAAGTCCAAGCCACCATTTGATGGCCACCTGGAAAATAGGGGGATCCAAGTGAAGCCCCAAGTTCTCAGAGGGCACAACTGAAAGCCAGGATGCAGCATGGGGGGAGAAAACTGACAGAAGGCGTGCCTTGTCGGCTACCGGTGATGAATTCAGTAGCATGTTGAAAACACGATCATCCAACTTACCAGAAAGGTATTTCCGGGAGACTGATGAAGTGAGGAGAGACTCAACACTGACTGCATCTACAGGTGAGACCAAGCTGTTGAATGTCTCTATTGCTTGAGACAGATGGTGAGATGACTGCAGACCAAAACCAGATGAGCATAAGGAGGAGATGAAAGCTGCCGATGAGTGGCGGGACAATGACCGAAACCCAAGGCCCCCTCTACTTGGACTAAGCTGAGCTTGTTGCCATGCTGTATCAGACATGTCTACCCCAATGCATCGACAGAAGGTCATTCGGATATCATCATCGATAAGAGCAAAGACTTTAGATGTGAGTGTTGATGGAGTTGCCCTTGCCAGATGTACCAGTTTGCAAAATGCCCCACAAAGACGAAGAAGGATTACTGCAACCTGCGGATCAACTATCCCAACCTCCTCAAGTAGTGACAATAGGATCTTTGCTTTGGTGTGTTTTTTGGAAATAATAGTAATAATAATACAAGCTCCCTAACTTGCTATTAATAGTTTAGTTGTACTTAGTGTATGTGTATGTAATAATGAATTATTATTACGAGTTCATAAATCCATACTATAATAATTCAACCGCGCGCAGTTGGGCAGTACTACTTTGAGTCTCATCTGCTTACTATCATATCCTTGTTCCTTGGACCAAACTCTTGCTTCTACCATTGGTACGTGTAGGCTGGCCACCTCATGCTACTTGCCATCTTTGGCCGAAGCCACGGGAGTGCGCTCTTTTTGGAAGACGTCTTTCCAGATGGCTGGACTTTGCGTTTGGGTGACGGAGCTGAGGGGTTGATCCCGGGAGTGGCCGCGAAAAGGGAGGAATCCCCTCTTCTGATTAGGGCTACACAAGGGGAACAGGACACCAAGGCTGCCTCCGAAGACCATGTGTATTTCTTACAAAACACGGAAGTCGGACGAGACTAGACCTGGCGCTTTGTCGAGGCATCTGATGGTGCAGTGGGAGGGTGAAGGACGGCTTCCTTTTTGAGTGTATTGTGTATGTATAGCTGGTTATATATAATGTACAGTAGTGTATTAGTTCGTATGTCATGTGTATTTAACACTCATAATAAGTTTCAAATATGTTGCAAAAAAATAAAATAAAATAAAATAATTTTTATAAAAAAAATTTTTTAATCATATTCTTTTGACAATATATATAAATCATTATAATCAAATAATAATAAGGGGATGCCTCATCGGGCAGCAATAGTTACCGCTTTCCTTTCTCTCTTGTCACATGCACAGAGTTTGGGTCAATGCCATCGGGCATCGCGTTGGCACAAGCGGAAATTCCCCTGGCAAGCTCTCAGTCTGAAACTAGTCAGGCACCCGTGGCACCCTCAGTGATGCAGTTACCCGGGCCACATGACGTGTCAGACCAACCAAACGAGCTAGGAGTCTCGGTGGGCGAGGGGATGGCTCCAGTTCCAAGGAAGCTGGCTGAGAGGATATGGAGGTGGGAGTTTGTTGAGATGAGCGAGATGGTGGCGGAGAGTTGGTCCCAGAAAGTTGATGAAATCAGTGCAGGTGTACTAATGCCATCTCGTCGCAGGCGCCCAGTAACAGAGCTGGTCCCATGGATCCAATGTTTTACCACATACACCAGCGTGATGTCGCGAAAATAGCCAGAGGCAGTACCTGAACTGCTGGCATACATGGTAGGGATTATGCGTGCCAGCACTGAATATGGTCCATCCTGGTACTAGTACGACTCAGCATTTAGGTGACAGGCAGCTGGCACAGGGAACAAAATGTGGACTCGCATAAACCCAAGCTTGTATTCAGTGTGCTTCACTGGGAAGGCTCAAGGAATCCCCCGCTGCAGTACATGTGCGTCGATCGACCATATGGTCCGAGATTGCCCATTTTCAGCAAAATCTGACCTGGAGAGAACGCTGGAAGTGGTGTTTGCGGCATGTACAGCAAAATCAAACCCTGGTACACCAGGCGAGAGTGCTGGCAATCACTCGCAGGAGATTTGCCGGAGCTGGAACGATATGCGGTGTACATTTGCAAACTGCCGTTACCGTCATACGTGCCTGGGATGTGGTGGTAACCACCCACAAAAACTATGCAGCCGGGCCCCAGCAGCCTCAGCTTGGTCAACAAGCAGGAAACAAACGCCCTAGGCCGGGGATGTAGTAACCTTCTTGGCTGTATGAACCTTTTTTAGGCTGTATGAGCCTTTAGGTTATATGTGCATGGTAGCATTTGTAACCATTGTGACTTACCACGCACGCGCAGTGTGATATCTAGTGATGCAAAGGTTGCTTAGCAGGAATTACATGATTTTTGTTGTTGTCTATTTTTTGGTATAGGCATCTATCAGTACATGGAGGACCTGTTGGCACTAGACCACTGTAGAGCTACACCAGACACGTGGCACATGCCACCTCAGAATGGAAGCTACATTGTAACACCATTGGGATGGGTAGAGTGGGATGAAGCGCTGAACCACCACCCGGACCAGCAGTTCAGAGCCTACATTGTGTCTGGCCTGAGACAAGGTTTTCGAGTTGGGTTCGACTATGCTCACAGTGGTTGTCAAAGGGCTAGCAGTAATATGCATTCAGCCCGCGAGCATGCACAAGTCATTAGAGAGTACCTCGCAGTACAATGCTCGGAGGGAAGGGTGGTGGGACCACTCAACCCTCCATGGTCACAATCAATCCAGATCAGCCGTTTTGGCATAATACCAAAAGGGTCGACAGGTAAATGGCGCCTAATTTTGGATCTTTCGTCAACGGAGGGAGCCAGTGTTAACGCCGGGATTAACAGGGAACTATGCTCCCTTAAGTATGCCACAGTTGACCGGGCAGCTGAGTCGGTCGTCCAACTTGGTTGAGGGGCTTTGATGGCCAAGATCGATATCAAGGCGGCTTACCGGCTAATACCGGTCCATCCTGCGGACCGTTGGTTACTTGGGATGCAATTTGAGGGAGCTATTTTTATGGACATGGTACTACCATTTGGTTTAAGATCTGCCCCTAAGATTTTTAATGCAGTTGGGTCATTCTATGTCAGATCACCCAATAAATAACACTGCACCCTCTCAGATTTAGATGTAATTTGGTATATATGATTAATATCAATGGGAAAGTTATCACACCAATTATCACCTTTTTTGATGAATTAGATTAGGAGATAATCAAGTTTTTATTTTTTCTTACCTTTCTGACCTCTCAACACTTGCACCCTCTTTTCATATTAACTGATGGTCCAAATATATTATGTAAGATATCATTTTAAAGCTCAGAGCATGACAAATCACATGCTATTTTTACTTTAATGCTATGGATTATATAGTTAGTATTATTGTGCAATAAAATATTTAACCTTGTGTCCCCTAAAAAGGATAGGTAGTTATTAAAAATGCCACCATTTCCCAGAAAGCCCTACCATTTTAGCACTGCATTATTTAAAAAAATTGGTGGCAAATGATAACATTATTGTTCCCTGACATAAAATAGTAACCACTGTCACAGTAATGTATTCGTTTACTATAGAGTTTGCCAAGAAAACTATATAATTACACACAAATACAACAGCGTAATGTGGATGTGATATTACACTCCTATTTCTCCCACAAATTATGAGCCATTGTAGCCTTGGACATTGATTCCTGTGAAATGGAGTACCCTCCTCTTCCACTGGTTAGGATGGGGTGCTCAATCGTGCAAAGAATGTAACTTTCACAAATCCAACAAGTGTCATCCTTTTCAGGAAAAACAAAACTACTAATTCCAACACTAGGATGCATGAAAACTTCACAAAACTCCTCAGATATATCCTTCACAGCCAAACCAGACCTCGTCATCGTACATACATGCAATGTAGCTGCCCTTGGTCACATCAGAGGTATCAATCTGCAATGATCCCACAATACTAACCAAAGCAGTCCTCTCTCCAGAGGATATTTTATGCATTGCTAGGATGCTAGTTGATTATGGAACATAGCGATGATACCTCTGTGTTTCCTTGATGGTGCAGTTAGTACTGAAATGTTCAACCTTACCAAATTTCACTGGAGTGAGGTTTAAATAGTGAATAACTTCCTCAATATCTACTCCATGAGCAATACTGTCATCAGAAGTAGATTCGGTGGAAAGCAGACAAAGGGAGCTCTTCGTTCAAGTAAGATGTTGGTGGACCAGGAATTGGTTAATCAACAAGTGTGGGGAACTCTTCAGGAGCTTGGACAGACAATTTCTGTAAGTGTGTCCTGCACAATGAGCAAAGTTTGTCTCCTGGAATAAGGGAGATGCCCACTTTTCAGTGCACTTGCCCTACACTTACTAGTGATCTCCCTTAGTGACTTCTTTCGTGGCTTGCAGTCTTAGTGCTGATCAAAGACATTGCAGCACTTTCTCTGTAGAACAGAGTACTTGTGCAGGTACTCTTGCTCATGATGTGAACAAATGTCACAAATATCAGTCGAAGCCAACTTGGAACGCAATGAAAGAAGTTCGATCTCATTGGAAACTGTGCGCACCGTTTGGACTTTAGTGTATGTAATGGCAAATTACTTTCTAAGGGTTCCAAAGCTGCCACGATTTCAAATGCACGACACGCGTATTGCAGAACAGGAAGCGCTCAGCTGTTTATTAGCCACGTAAGGCTTCATGCGCCTATGTTCTGTTTACATTTAATACCACAAGTGTGCAGAATCATGAATAAATTAACACATGAAGCCTTGCAATGCCACATTGGCCTTGAAATCAAACCGTTTGAAAAAATAGTCTTCCTAGGAAAATGTATGGTATGTTAACAGCATGATTTGCCATCGTATTTTTAATTTCTTTATGAACTAGAATGGTAGGGCTTTCTGGG
Organism: Ephydatia muelleri; assembly: GCA_013339895.1. Taxonomy (NCBI): domain Eukaryota; kingdom Metazoa; phylum Porifera; class Demospongiae; order Spongillida; family Spongillidae; genus Ephydatia; species Ephydatia muelleri. The sequence goes on from JABACO010000005.1 coordinate 5,936,987, forward strand.
AAATGGTGGCATTTTTAATAACTACCTATCCTTTTTAGGGGATACAAGGTTAAATATTTCATTGCACAATAATACTAACTATATAATCCATAGCATTGAAGTAAAAATACCATGTGATTTGTCATGCTCTGAGCTTCAAAATGATACCTTACACGATATGTTTGGACCATCTCTTAATATGAAAGGGGGGTGCAATTGTTGAGAGGTCAGAAAGGTACATAAAAATTAAAAATAAATTATCTTCTAATCTAATTCATCACAAAAGGTGGTAATTGGTGCAATAACTTTCCCAGTGATACTTAACATTTATACTAAATTTCATCTAATTCTGAGAGGGTGCAGTGTTATAAACTAAGGGTCATTGGGTGATGGAATGACCCAGTTGCCAATGCCCTGGAATGGGCCTGTAGAAACAATGGAGTGGGTAATATGCTGCATGACCTTGATGACTTTATGGTGTTCGGTGCACCCGACTCGTCGGAGTGTGCAGACTACCTAATGATAGTAAGATCAGTGTTTCAGAGGCTGGGGGAATCGCAGAACACAAAACGGCTGGGCCTCTACCAGTAATGACCTTCTTGCGCGTCAAAATCGATTTGGAGCAACTCACCCTTCGCCTTTCAGAGGAGAAACTGACTGAAATTAGAGCACTAATATTGTCCTGGCTGCACAAGAAGATAGCAGTCGCGCGTGACTTAAAGTCCTTAGTGGGTAAACTCGAAAAAGCTTGTAAGGTGGTTCGCCCGGGAAGGTCATTCCTGCGACGCATGCTGGACCTATTGCGTGGCGTGCACAGTAACCGGCGTCTCATTCGTCTGAGCGAGGCCTTCAGGTCCGATGTGTTGTGGTGGCACACATTTCTCGAGGGGTGGAACGGGGATATGCGATATGGTTACTGTCAGCCCAAACCTCGCCCTAATAAAAAACAAGCATCGAATTAGATGCATTGTCCACTGGTCTTTTGAGCTGCCTGCATTCAAGCTGATTACCACTGCTGCGTTATCGCAGTACACTTGAATCTTTTTGTTGCTCCACACCTTTCCCCAAACGGCACAGGCTAGCACTATCGGCAATGCCTCCTTAGGTGAGATGTGAGTCGTTCTCCGTTCTAGTGGCCATGAGTACTGAAACCAACCATTCTGCCACCATGCCGCGCATCACAGTGCTCCTGAAGCATTGGTGTGCACGACAACATACGCTGGTCGAGAATCACCAGGAAAGGAAAATATCTTAGCAGACGCACTGTCGCGCAATGATTTTGCCTATTTCCGCACACAGGTACCTACAGCACAACAGTACAGCATTCCCCCGCAACTAGAGAGCGTCTTGGTGATGGTCCAACTGGATTGGATGTCAGTCAATTGGGCACAATTGTTCAGCAATTGTTTTCAGCGGGAATAGCACAGTCCACCAGGAACACTTACAGGTCAGGAAGTGACCGCTACATTAGACTTCGTGCAGCTTTGGGTATCACACCATTCCCAGTATCAGAGAGATAATTATCATTACTTGCAGCATCACTTTACAGAGATGGGTTAGCGGGTACCACAGCCAAAACATACTTGTCAGGTATACGCTTTGCCCAGATCTCTTTGGGGGGGATAAAGACCCCAATATCGGTAGTATGCCATACCTGGAGTATGTCTTGAAGAGATTCCGCAAACTGGCTGCGGGAAAGTCTCGTCCACGCCTTCCCTCGATCTTGTCAAAGATGTGGGAGACATGGTCCAAGATACCGAAGAGAAAAAATGCAGCCATGCTTTGGGCGGCGTCCTGCATGTGTTTCTTTGGCTTCTTGCATTCAGGGGAGATAGTTGTGCCGTCCGACACCTGCGGTTCACCTGAGTTATGGAGATGTTCGGACTGATAGCATAGAGAACCCAACTTGCATCACCGTGGCGGTAAAGGCCTCCAAGACGGATCCTTTCAGAAAAGGGGTGGTGATCCACATTGGGGCAACTAAGACGCAGTTATGCCCGGTGGCCACAGTCTTGGGTAAAATGATCCAGCGGGGATCATGTTTGACGATGGTCGGGCCTTGACGCGTGAACGCTTAGTGGTGGAAGTCAAACGAGCCCTGGAAAGGGCGGGAGTGGACTCTTCACATTACTCAGGTCACAGCTTTAGGATAGGAGCTGCAACAACAGCGGCAGCGTGTGGCCTGCAAGATTCGTTAATCAAGACGCTGGGCAGATGGGAGAGTGTGGCATACACTGTGTATTTACGGACACCACCAGCCCAGTTGTGTGCAGTTGCAGCGAAACTCGTTAGTTAAGAAAGTAGCCATTGTGTTGCTATTGATGTCATTCATGTAATCTAATTCTGGGAGCAGATGGGGGTGGGCAATAACAGGTACCTAACTAAAGCTTTGGGGGTAGGGGTATGGGTACATACCCCTCCTTGGGGATAGTGGGGGGACTTAACGTCCCACCGTCCCCCCAAGCTAAACACAGGGGGTGCGGCTGGCCACCACTCAACCCCATTCCCTTGTCCTGCCCCCTAGATCCCCCAGAAACCTCACAACAGCATAGGTATCTAGTTATCACCACGACAGACTACACATTAAACTAGTACAGCTAGCTTTACTAGTATCAAAAGGATTTACGCTTTAGTTATCTCGTCCCTATGCAAAAAAAATTTTTGTACTGCACCCAGGTGTTAAAGACAAGCAACACATCGTTGCACAAACATAAATCCTGACCTTTTCATGGAGACTACTGTGTAGTATGTGCAAGATGATAAGATACAAACAAATAGTTCCAATGGTGCCATGCATGCATGCAACCCAGACAGCTTACTCAAAACGCATCTATAGATCATTCCAATAGCAATTCTATCTGCCTTTACTTAACACCTCACAATCTAAATTGTAACCAACTTACAGCTCATTTTCTTTGAGAGATGAAGAGGTGTAATACTACAAAAAAAAAAAAAAAAAACATATATCACACAAAGTAGTAGACACGGGAATGGATATCAGATAGTTGAGACAAACCATTAAATACAGTACAGGGGTAATTATAATATTCTGACATCGGACATTTGGCAGTCAAATTGTGCCCAATGTCCAATCAAATCGATGTTCAATATTTGTAGAGCCAAAAAATGGCCGCATGTAAATGCAAAGGATGGGAGGTGCGCTGTGAAGATAATGAAGACATGGAATAGGAAGCTGGAAGTAGTACGGATTTGAAGAAAAGGCATCAAAGAGTACGTTTGATATTTAGCAACGAAAATATGAAGAGTACCCAATGTAATATATTTAACCAATGGTGAGGAATTAAGATTAAACTAATCAATGGTGAGGTAACCAAATCAAACACAGGCCTGGCTTCGTTGCGAGTTAAACTAATGAACTAACTTGGTACTTTATTTGTACTGCGATGTTTGCGGCATGTACAAGGAACGTATTAAAAACTATACCAACACATGAGTCACCAGTTCGACAAACCAAACAATTTGCAATCTAACTGCACACGCAACTAGTGACATTCTAAAGCTGCAATGATTTAGATTTAGCAAAAGCAATCGGCGAATCTACTGCCATGCTATCGCCTATTGCTGCATGCTTTTCAATGCTCGATGATGAGACATACGCAAAAATGAAGCATATGCTACTTAATGGCAAAGGAAAGTATCCCTTTTGTTAAATATCCAGCCTTGCAGGAATTGGAGACAGAGCTTGGCGTTAACTTAGGGCTTGCATATAGCACACCTGCTTCTGCACAATATTTTACAAGCTACATTGCTCAAATGCTTTGTGCAGCTTTTGTGGACAAACTCTCTATATGCAGCATACCTCAGCTACATCAGGACTCCACAGAGAAGTCTCGCCGCTGTCACCGTGGCACTAGCAAAATAGACAGGATATACATACATATCTTTCAACCCGTACATTATAGTAATAATATGCATGCATGGATGCACATCATGCTGGCAAACACGCTATGCTGTAGCATTCCTGTCTATTTGTATGCTGAGTAAATTTACTGAGTAACTATTGTTTGAGGGGTAGAGTAGGCCCCATACCACACTGGCCTCCTCACATTGGGCAGGGATATGGCACTTTACGAGTGGGCGGTGCCATATCACCACACCGCCAAACACACACGTCACGCTTACCCTGACCCAGACTCCCACCAAAGTTATGTAATAGTAGGCTAAGGACGTTTCCTGCAACATAGTTATCGCGATCGAAGAGGTTAAATACAGTTTAAGGTACTTAAACACAGTTAACCGACATTGCGCATTCGTTCACCATTAGCGGTCACGAGAACGGTAGCACGCATGCGTATGCCAAAAGTGCCCAAGCGCTCAAAAAAGCGGTGCTTGAAAAAATCAATCAAGGATAATGTGAATCTCTGGCCAGGGATATGGCACTTTACAAGTGGATGGTGTTTTATCACCACACCTTGAAACATGCCCTGTCATGCCTACCTTGACCCAGACTCCCACCAAAGGTATGCAGTAGTACGTTTCCTGCAACACAGTCATCATGATAGAAGAGGTTAAATACAGTTTACGGTACTTAAACACAGTTATCTGACATTCCATGTCCATTTGCCATTAGGGTCACGTGAAAGATAGCATGCATGCGTATTCCAGAAGTGCCCAAGTGCTCGACAAAGCAGCGCTTGTAATTTAATTTGATTCTCCACCATCAATCAAGGATGATGTGAATCTCTGGGCAGGGATATGGCACTTTACGAGTGGATGGTGCAATATCACCACACCTCCAAACACGCCACATCCTGACCCAGACTCCCACCAAAGGTATGCATCACACCTACCCTGACCCAGACTCCCACCAAAGGTATGCAGTAGTGGGCTAAGGACGTTTCCCTAACATCATTAATATGATAGAAGTGATTAAGTATCGATTATAATGTGCCACATTATATTATAAAGTAAATAACGTGATTATGAAGTTTCTGCACACAGTAATTACAAAATCTATCTTACACCAATACATTGTTTAACCCTTTCATTTCTCATCAAAATGCTTGACACAGTAATATTGTACTTATCAGGCCCTTCAATTTGGTGCGATGCATGCAAGAGTTGCACTGTACAACACAGCAAAGCACAGGGGGAGTGAAGGGTAGGAAACGTGAAACAATCCAGTGCCTGTTGAATCATATGCACCCAGAAGCTAACCCGTCCTTTTGGCAAACAATTGCTAACAAAGGCAACCCGCCATTTGGCTAACAACGGCGCCTGGCCCTCCATTTTACTACCAAAGGCGGCCCCCCATATTGCTAACAAAGGTGGGAGGGGGGGGGGGCCACAGTGTGAAGCTGATGCTATCTAAACTATGAGGCTAGCAGTGTGATGTGGTCAGGCAATGCAACCTCTAAGAAATTACTAGTGCTCATTAAACTCTGTTTAAATCCCTAAACAGTATCGTCAAAAAATTATATTTAATCCCAGCACCTGTTATATACATGTATAAAGACAAAACACAAAAGTTTTGACCATAAAGCTACAACATGGTACCATCTCTTTGGTGAAATGGTATAGAATGACTCAAAACTTGAGCCCAGTTGCGGTGTTTACCTGTCAGCATGTGCCGCCGCCGGAAAGCAAAGCTCCACCCATGCTAAACAGAGGGGCATAAAACTGACAATGACCTTCGAAAACGTTATGCAATTGTATGTAACTTGGAGTTTACACAGCTAGTGTAAACATTCTGTAATGTGCTGCATCGCTGCCACATTGAAGTTAAGAAATCAATTGATACCCCAAAAACGCAAATGAATCACAGTAATTTTCCACTGTTCCAAGCTGTTACTTTCCACTATTCCGAGCTGGGAGTGTACTCAGTGAAATATTTGTTGGCAGAGTGCCTTTGCGGTATTTAGTGTTCATTTGTATGCATTTGTTGTTACTTGCTCTATAGCTCTGTAATGTGTGCTGCATGGTGTAGCTCTGATGTATACACTCTTGCTGTGTGGTGTAACAATCACACTAGCTAATAATGTAACGTACACACTCTGGTTGCATTGTGCTAACGTATAAAATCTGACTAGTGATGTAACGTGTACACACTCCGACTCTGGCTATGTGATGTAGCGTACACACTCTGGCTGTGTGGTGTGATGTTCTACACTACACCACACAGCCCATATCACACACAACCAGAGTGGACACTACACCACACACCACACAGCCAGAGTGTACACACTCCATCACACCACACAGCCAGTGTACACACTACATCACACCACACAGCCAGTGTACACACTACATCACACCACACAGCCAGAGTGTACACACTATATCACACACCACACAGCCAGAGTGTACACACTACATCACACACCACACAGCCAGAGTGTACACACTACATCACACCACATAGCCAGTGTACACACTATATCACACATCACACAGCCAGAGTGTACACACTACATCACACATCACTCAGCTAGAGTGTACACACTACATCACACATCACATAGCCAGAGTGCACATACTCACTCTGGCTGTACATGTGCACTCTGGTTGTGTGTGATATCGTGTTGTCGTGTACACACACTAGTCATGCAAGCCATTTATTAGGCATATTGCAGTACTAACACATTCTTGTTTGAGGCAGCAGCTATTTACTCCCATTCCAAGCTCTTCCCCAACACCTTCAGGCTTCACAACATCGCTGGTGTAATCTTCATACATAATCTTCCATGTGTAATGTTCTTCACCAGTTCTTCAGTGATTGCTTCCTCATTGCCGTTACTTGTATAGCCATCAAAGTCACCATCACAGAGGTCGCTGTCGCTGTTTATATCCACCATGTATTTTGAGCTGAAATTTGGGGTCTGAGGGGAGTGTTCTATCTTTTGGTATTGCCGAAAATAATGTCGAAATCGATGCTGCTAACTATAATAAGCGTTACGCATAGTGTGTGGCAACTGCAATTATTTAAAGGCTACAGCACAATGCATGATCATCATACGGTCATCTCACTTAGCACATAAAAATGCCCTCCGCAAGCGCAATTATCAGACCCAAAAATGTGCCTAATGCGGTAAAAGGGTTAAATTATCTAAGAAATACAGTATGGCAGAAATATGGTATAAGTTACACTACACCTTACAATCAGTATGCCATGCCCTCTATACGTGATGAAGGATACAAATGCAAATCCGAATATGAATGCAAATTCATTGTGTGTCGGTTGGATGTGAATCTCGAGAATGGCTTTCGCAGTAGGTACTACTAGTATTCGTATCCCTTTGTGGTCACTAATTACTACTACAGTATTGTATGGCTTGCTTACTAAGTAAATATACACAGAAAAAAAACCATAGGTTACAATTTATTTTGTGTCCAGGCACTTGTACTGTCAGACAAGAGCTGTACAAAGTGCAGGGAAGAAAGACAAGCCAATGGAATTACTGCCTTCAAGCAAAAGGAAAGGGCAGAAAGCATACCTGAGAAGTGGGGATTGTCGTGGCCACCCCCTGATAGAAAGGGGCAATATGACAAATGAGCAAAGAATTAATCATGAAACAGCTCGAATTCAGCATGTAGTTCAAGGAAGAGAGCAGGAAGAGCAGGAACCAGAACCCCCTTCCACCCCCACCCCCCTCCCCCCTGAACAGGCTCACTAGGTTCACAAGGTAAGGAAAGCCACAATTCTGAAGGCAGCACACAGCAGGCAGCGCACAAGGTGAGAGTTGAGATGGTGAAGGCAGCACACAAGGTCAAGATCAAGATGGTGAAGGTAGCAAACAAAGGGAGGTTTTCAAAGCGTGCACAGACCTACATGGGTTAAAGAGTTATTCTTTTCCTTACAAACTGCACAAAAGTTATCCCTTAAAGAAAGCTATGACTGGGTGATGGAGCCAAGGTGAGAGTCGAGATGGTGAAGGCAGCACACAAGGTCAAGATCAAGATGGTGAAGGTAGCAAACAAAGGGAGGTTTTCAAAGTGTGCACAGACCTACACGGGTTAAAGAGTTATTCTTTTCCTTACAAACTGCACAAAAGTTATCCCTTAACAAAACCTGTGACTGGGTGATGGAGCACATGCCCAGCATATTTTGCCTAAATGGCAAATCTCTCATGCCATCGACAGTTTGTATACAGAAAAAGCTGATGGAGAGAGAGAAAACGGCCCCTCATTCTGAAACCACGCAGAAGCGTGGTCCTAAGCCAGGTAGTCAATGTGGTGTTGTACCCCAAGGTTCCCTATAGCCTTTTGGCAGGCATGATAGCCCACTGTCAAGCACCAATGGTCCTAGGATTTTTTTGAAGTGCACAACATCTCATGGGTGCCTTCCAGGATGTGTTACAGCAGGTTCCTGTTAAAGATTGGACTCACGGGCTATAACAAAAACATCCTGCAGTTTGCCTGTAGACTTCACTGCCATCAAAAGAATGTTCCTTAGAAGGGTCTTGTTTTAAGTGAGGAAATACAGCCTCCCCCCTTCTCTCTTCCTGAACATTGATGAAACAGGTGTTCGTCTTTTGCCCTGTCAAAAAAGTAGTCCATCTGAGGCAAAGCAAATATCAGTTATTGGTTGGGGAGATAAAAGACAGTTCAGTTTTACCTACAATCACTGCAGAGGGTAAGTTGGCGGGTCAAGTGCAAATCATTTGGGCAGGAGAAACAGATAGGTGTCACCCAAAAGGTGGAGATAGACTTAATGTCAGACCTACTCATGCACTCACATAGCACATCGCACTGGACAACAGAAAGTACAATTTTGGAGTATGTGGCTGTCATACATTCTACCCAAAATGACAGAGAAGGGAGTTGATCCAGATACTCAAAAGTGGTTGTTGCCCTGGGACTGTTACTCAGCGCATCGCTCTGGTCCTGTATTGGAAGTACTCAAAATTAAGTACCCAAATTCAATACTTCTCTTTGTGCCAGCTCCTGCACAGCTGAACTTCAGCTCCTAGACTTATCATATAGCTTTGTGTTTTAATCTGGAGTAGCCACTCTCTTTGCTTCACGGATGAGCCAGGTAGCTCAGGTACAACTATTGAGAGGTGTATCACACGACTCACTTACCTTTGACCTTAGTTTGAGAGGTGTCAAGACTCCCTTCGTAAAATGGGTCTACACAATGCAGAAAAAATCTCAGATACCAAGAAACCTGCCATGGCTGATGGTTGAAAGCAAGTATCTTGGGCTACCACAGATGAAGGTATTGAAGAAAGAGATACCCTTTACGAGGAAGCAAGAGCCTTGGAGAGACAAAAAGAACTGTTTGTGGTGAAGGGTGGGAGATGCTGCAGTTGCAGAATTAATTGCACAGACAGTAGTAAAAAGCAGGTCTAAAAGGAAAAGAGAAGAGATGATTGAAGGAACCAGTGGTGAAGATGATAACGGTGAACAGTGGACAGAGATCGAGGAACTGGATGATGTGGAAGGCGAAGAGAACACGCCGGTCCTAATTGTCCGCTGTCCTAGCTAGTTACATTAATATAGCAATATGCACGACCCGTTATGGTCGCACCACGACACTAACACCAAAATACAAGTTCGAGTAGAACTGTTGGCTGCTGAATGTACTGAAAACTTGCTTTATAAGTTATGTACGTAATTTATCATCACCTTTACAAAAAAAGAATAACGTATTACGTATAAATGGATAAGTTATTAAAAATACATATGAATCTATTCATTGTATTATTCGTACTTAACTTGATCTCTACAATAGATGACTTTTCTTTTGTTTCTAGTTTGTCCACCAACTACCTATTCAACAAACACTCACCTAATTTGAGCACTACCCAATTCAGTTGACTACGTAGCAGCAAGGTCAGAAAGTGTCAACATTGTGTCCATTGTAGATAAAGCTAAAATCAGTTTACCTAGTCACGTGACAATAATGAATTAACGAAACAACACACAACGTACACTCGTAAGTTTGCTCCACTTGTGATGAGTAATTGGCTCTCGAACTCTTGACAACGCACAAGTGCGAAGAACTAAAGAGGACCAAATGATGTACAAGAACGAAAGTTAACGAACAATCACACACACATACACACAACATACATAAGCTGGTAGTGCTCGTGTTACTTGCTATATTTGTTTCACTTGTGACTCACGAACTCTTGACAATGCACAAGCGCGAAGAACTAAAGAGGACCAAATGATGTACAAGAACGAAAGTTAACGAACAATCACACACACATACACACAACATACATAAGCTGGTAGTGCTCGTGTTACTTGCTATATTTGTTTCACTTGTGACTCACGAACTCTTGACAATGCACAAGCGCGAAGAACTAAACAGGACCAAATGATGTACAAGAACGAAAGTTAACGAACAATCACACACACGTACACACAACATACATAAGCTAGTAGTCTTGCCATAGATTGAAGACCTTACGGAACGGGATTGGAAACACAATACATTGCAATGGCATTGACACTCTTTCATTTAAATATGACGGACGTCATGTACATTTTATGAGTATTCATTACATGGTGCGCTACGTTGGAGGTAGGAGTGTTGGAACAACCGTTACTTCATTCAGTTGCTGCCACAGATGGGCCCTCCTGGCATCCTTCCAAATGTCTATCCCAATTGAGACAGTAAGCTCACTGCATTCATGGCGCCTTTGTTGTTCGTACTTGTGTTTTTGACAATCGTCCTCGCCGATACATGTCCTAATTAACTTGTCAGATATGCAGGGCTGTAAGTACGCTTCTATAAGTACAGAAAGCTTCAAATCCCCCCTACGGCACCTATTGGCCTTCGCTCTTTTCGTAAAACTAATTTTGAAGCCACAACTATCTACCATAGTGGCACAACAATCCATATGGCACGTATAGTATTATAGCTACTTTTTTGTGTTTGAAACTATGTAACTTTAAAGCCATAGGTCTTGTTCTCTTCAAACCAGCACTACGGTATTCTTCAAACATCGAGCATTTTAGCAAGGCATGCTTCGTCGCTTGAACATGCTGCATGTTGCCACGGCGATTCATACAAAAATATCACTTTGCTTTGGCAACGCTTGATCGACTTGTTTTGGTGATCCACGCACTCTAAAGCTTTACATACATTGTGTCTGAAGTAACCAAAAGAGTTAGAAACCATCTATAGACTTTAGGGAATCTTAACTGTCTATTTTACCTTCTATTCAGTTGTCTACGTCCACACCAATTCTCATGTCACCAAGAAAGCCCGCGCGAACTTAATTAGATTCATGCGAAACAAGGATAAATTTTCATTGAATTGGAATAGATGCAGCGTTTCCAATCCCGTTCCGTAAGGTCTTCAATCTATGGTCTTGCTATATTTGTTAAACTTGTGACTTACGAACTCTTGACAATGCACAAGCGCGAAGAAGTGTACAATAACGAAACTTAACGCACGAACCCCCGGGACACATGCACACAACACACACACGCATGCACGCACGCAAGCACACACGCACACACGCACACACACACACACACACACACATACACACACATAGACAACACACCAAACACACACGTACGCTGATAGTGCTCGTGTTTCCTTTGACGAGTAGTTTCTCTTGACAACGCACAAGCGTGACGAACGTAATATACGATGAATCCGCGCTTGATTTTTATAGATACCGTATACCCAATGAAACAATTTCTTTTTTAAAAAACATGGCGAAATCAAATACTGTTGGCTCGAGAAAATAAGTTTACGGCCTGGTAGCTATTGCCACTATGTTAGTCCGCATGCGCTGGCCATTACCTGAAAAGCACGTAATCGCATACTTAGCTTGTAAACCGTTCCGTAAACCGTTCCGCGCGAAGCAATGGCAGAATTTCATGAAGCGTTGGCCTATTCTCTTCTGTGTGTGAACCAACAGAACCTTGTACTGAAAGCGAAGCAGGAGGAAGCACTGTTTCATTTGTACAACGGTCGAGATGTGTTCGCTTGGTTTCCTACAGGTTACGGGAAGTCGATTTGTTTCCAACTTGTACCGTTCTTATTGGACTTTAAATTGAACCACACCACTGTTCCACAAGTGGAACGAAGTGAGGTTCTAGTTATCTCACCACTCGTTTCCCTGATGGTCGACCAGGTATCTGGGTTACACAGGAGGGGTGTACCTTGTATGGTGCACTAAGGGAGCTAAGGTCTATTGTGCCATCTGTGTGTGTGTGTGTGTGTGTGTGTGTGCGTGTGTGTGTGTGTGTGTGGTTTATGTGTGTGTGTGTGGTGTGTGGTTTATGTATGTGTGTGTGGTTTATGTGTGTGTATGTGTGTGTGGTTTATGTGTGTGTGTGTGTTGTGTGTGTGTGTGTGGTGTGTGTGTACATATGTGTATGTGTGTGTGTGTGTACATATGTGTATGTGTGTAGTATGAGTAAGTAAATGCATTTCAATACTTTCATTTGCAACTCTTACCTTCAACAGGATTCTGTGAAACGTTTGAGACATCTACCACATCTATCTCTTGTTCACCCGGATCATCTGTACTGCTGCACTCTGTACTAACTTGAATACTGCAAATGTCACTCAGTGGTATGGTAGTACGATCGTCTGCAGGTGCTGTTGTGGTGACATTAAAATGAAACAAGTACATGTACTATTAATTCATGTTTTGTCTTACAGCTGTCACAATCAGGATAAGTAAGCCTTCTTCCAGGGTGCTCAGGAGTCAGCCGCTTAGCCCCTGGTCTACACTGCCTAGTCTGATGAGATGCCCCAGGACCACTTGAATCCTTAGTTCTCTTATTTGTAACCTGGACTTGTGAATTACTACCAGAGGCAGTGAGAGTGGGGTCTTTGTTCTTTTCGTAAGTAGCCTTGGCCTTGGCTGTTGTTCTAAAATACTCTCCTGACATAAGTTTGTTTTTGCAAGGTATGCAAATGAACCTGGACAAACCATCAGAAGCCACTGGGACATCAGCAACCTTGCTGAGCCTGTTTGCAAGATCTGATGCCAAAGATTCCCTTGAAAAAAGTGTGACATAATGTGTACGAGACATAACATTGTCACAAATTCTACAAGACTTTGACATCGTATACGTATACGCGTCACGTGTGCGAAGTTTTTAATTTTATTCATAAACAATACCTTAACGAGGCAGACCGGATATGAGTTTGCTTACGGAACGGTTAACAGCTAAGTATACGATTACGTGTTTTTCAGGTAATGGCCAGCGCATGCGCACTAACATAGTGGCAATAGCTACCAGGCCGTCTTTTTTCCTAAACTTAAATTGACGGCCTGGGGACGACACTGTGTAAAAAGGGTTGTTATACTGTATAACACTGTTATACAAGTAGTTATACAGTATTTGTTATACACATTGCGTATAATTGTGTATAACTGTGTATAACGGCAGTGTGTGCTAATCAAAAAACCACAGTGTAAATAAGGGTTGTTATACACGCCTGTATACAAGTATCTCAAAATTGCTAATTACATTCTACCGATCCGCGAGGGCGTAATTCGTTGCACACAAGTGAATGCTATTGTAGCTATTAACAATTTAATGCCATCTTTCTAAACAATCGTTGTACGCGAAATGAAGGAATAGAATTTGGACTCCAAGCGTTTGAAAAAGCGTTAGTGAAGACGCGCGAACTGCGTTCAGAAGAATCTACTTTTGTATGGACAACTTTACTTTTCTCGCTTGGTAAGGGGTTGAACTACTTTCTTTCGTTTCCTTTTTAACATCGTATTGTTCCTAGTTGCGATCGCGCGATTTTAATCGCCATTTTTTAGGCACTTCAAGGCCATTCGATCCTGTGCGTGTTTTGTGCGTTCTACTTTTTGTTATGTAAGTTTGAAGATGATGAGAACTGTTGGAAGACACTTTGGAGTGGTGAAACTCGTTCCGTTGCGCGTAAGTAGTCGTTTGGATTATAATTACGTGGTTTTGAAAGAGTAAGATAGTTAAAAACTCAGTTGTGGCTCCTGTCAGTTGTTTGTGAGTGCCGTTTTCTAGATTCAATGTACTTATGCTTTTCTGAAGTGCCTTCGATTTAGAGCACAATTTAATCTATTGTTGTCTGTGTCTGTGTCCATATTCGCCTGATATGTGTGCAATGTTGCTAGTCTGTGTGTATCAGTGTTCAAGTAGTCTACATCAGTGTTGCTTGGTGTTTGTGCATCAGTGTTGCTTGGTGTGTATGCGTGTGTGCATCTGTGTGTGTACATCAGTGTTGCTTGGTGTGTGTACATCAGTGTAGCTTAGTGTGTAGTTTCTATGTGTGTGTATGTGCATCAGTGTTGCTAGGTATGTGTACATCAGTGTTGCTAGATGTGTGTACATTGATGTTGCTAGGTATGTGTGCATCAGTGTTGTTAGGTGTGTGTGCAACACTGTTGCTTGGTGTGTGTACATCAGTGTTTGCTAGGTGTGTGTGCATCAGTGTTGCTAGGTGTGTGTACATCAGTGTTGCTTGGTGTGTGTACATCAGTGTAGCTTAGTGTGTAGTTTCTATGTGTGTGTGTGTGCATCAGTGTTGTTAGGTGTGTGTACATCAGTGTTGCTTGGTGTGTATGTCTGTGTGTGTGCATCAGTGTTGCTATGTTTGTGTGTGTGCATCAGTGTTGCTAGATGTGTGTACATCAGTGTTGCTAGGTGTGTGTACATCGATGTTGTAAGGTGTGTGTGCATCAGCAGTGGCGGACGGAGGGGGGGGGGGGGGCACAAGGGGCCTGTGCCCCCCCCTTACCCCGTGAAATGAATAGATGCGGTCATACGGTCAAGATGTGGTCATACACGACTGAAAACCATCAAATGATTACAATACCGCAGTCAGATATTGATTATTGTCTCATTAATTAATCACACACAATTTATAATCCTGGACCATATATCATGGCTGCCATTGAAGAACAATCTGACGCTAGCGTTAACCAGGTAAAGAAAAGAAAAGCGTCTGTGATTACAGATTTCTTCTGTAAACGATCAGCGTTGGTAAGTATAGTACATGAAGCACAATAATCATGCAGCTCTATTGGTCAGCTGCTGCCAAAGAAAGTCGCCCAAGCAACCTTTTGTCCGCTCTAAGGGCTTGTAGGAAGCAGCAATTTCCAAACGTTCATACCATCCTTCATATTAATTATTATGACAGTTTGGCCTCTGACGAGTTGCGAGGCAGAGCGCTCCATCAGTGGACTAAGGAGGCTAACAACGTACCTCAGGTCAACAATGACGGGGAAAGGATGAATGGATTGGCCCTGCTAGCTGTACATAGATGTATCAGCGTTTCTGTGAAGGAAACAATTGATGCTTTTGCAAGCAAACAGCCACGGAGAATGAAGCTTTCCTTCATCTTGGAGGATGCAGCCACTGATGCTACTGATGAATTATTGTATAGCGTGTGCAGCGGTGTGAATTAAAATTAATGATTGCATGGGTTTTAAATTATCATTATTTTTACGTAGTTTTGGAAGGTTTTAAAACGTAAAAACCGTTGGCTTCTGGGGCTCTGCCCCAGACCCCGATGGGGGAGCTTACAGCGCTCCCCCATACCCCCTAGCTGTTAGTGTTTGGGGTCCCGCCCACAAGCGTGCCCCCCCCCCCCCCCCCCCTCCTAAATCCTGCGTCCGCCGCTGCATCAGTGTTGCTAGGTGTGTGTGCAACACTGTTGCTTGGTGTGTGTACATCAGTGTTTGCTAGGTGTGTGTGCATCAGTGTTGCTAGGTGTGTGTACATCGATGTTGCTAGGTGTGTGTACATCAGTGTTTGCTAGGTGTGTGTGCATCAGTGTTGCTAGGTGTGTGTTCATCAGTGTTGCTAGGTGCGTGTACATCGATGTTGCTAGGTGTGTGTGCATCAGTCACAGCAATTCAGGGCTTTGATTCCGGGCCCGTGACAGCACGCAATATCACCCGGAAGAGCGTGCTTCCGAATTTTGCGCGCCATGTGCTCTCGAAATCGTGAGTGGACCGATTTCATACGAATGATTTCTCGGTCCCGGAGGATTATTTGTATGCGCACGGGATAATTCGAGAGCAACGTCGCGCTCGAACGTGCAATTTTGTACGTGACCGAGGAACCTACCGTGTACGCGCAATATAGAACTATCGTATGACGTAAGGAAAGTTAAATACTATCATTATTTCTCAGGTTATTGATCACATTGTCAAAAAATTTAATGTTTCAAGTTTACAAATATGAAACATAGAAAGTTGATAAGAGAACAAACCTGTTCGTAGAAAAGAAAGCATAACTGAAACAACACTTTTACCAAAAAATGGCCTTACCTCCCAGCAGTTGATGGTGACGTTGTAACATCTGACTTCCACAACACAGGTCTTTCTTTAGAATAGTTCACTGCTGTTAACCTGAATGCACGTAGAATACACCGCCATTTGAGCGAAAGGAAAAGGGTAACAATAACGAGGTGCTGTTACATCACGTACGTTTTAGAGCTCTTGTTCAGCCAGGATGTTTCAGGTAGATCAAGGAATCCAACATTTCTGCCATAATGCAGTAGAGAACACCATTATTCTGTTCCCGACGTTACGCCTTGGAAGCAAACAAAGTGCCACACAAAAACACGTAATTGACAGCTTACCTCGCTGTGTAGCTGAGCCGGCCGTTCTTTCTAACCAACAACCTGCCTAAATTGCTTCGCAGAACGTTATCCCAATACACAATTTCCTGACAAGCAAAGCTTTCAATTCAAAACCAGCGTAGGCTAAAGGTAACTCACCTGGCTTTCGTTTGACGATTTTGGAATAAAATGGCACCTCTCTGACTTACAGTGGTAGATGTAGTGTTCCACAGCGGTCATACATCCTATCAAAAAAAACATTCTGTGGAGCCATACTTACCGACGCGAGACGAAAATAATCATCACGTGATTCACGTGGCTGCGTCGTCATGATGTTTTACTAATGACATGGCGATTGCAGACCTCGCCTGCTGAGAGCGTGAGGCATTCTGAAAGACATTTCCATAATGGGAGGTTGGAGTTGGAATCCTGAGCCTTTGTATAAATGATTTGACAAGCGGCCGTTCATAAATTACGTCACCTATATGGACCCCTCTTATACTGAAGTATGCTTCATGTATACATCGTCACACTGGATGCTACCACCCTGCATGCTGGGGACCCTTCGAAGTGACGTAATTTATGGATGGCACCAAAGAAGACACCGAGAGAACGAGGTACATTCTAGCGATAGATTGTTTGCGTGCCCCGCCTCTTTATATGATGCATATAATAAGTAACATCACGCAGCAGAACATATAATATAGTCTCCAGGGCAAGCTGAAGCATAAACCATCGTCCAAGAAATATATAAAAATGCATTTCTTCATAAAAAATAACCAAGGCATTGACTGACCGCTTTGGTCGCCTCAGCTAATGCTCGTACCATTCTGAGTCGTTGTTACACCTTGTGCAGCAGGTGGATGAACTTTGTGTGTAATTGTGTGTGGTTATATACTTGTGTAGCACTGTACTCAGAACCAAGTCAACAATATGAAAAAAAAACTATTCATTAACATGACTCTGATAGGTGAAAAGATTCTTGATGCATTTCCAGTGAGTGCTGCATAGGTCATTAGAAAACCAGTGGGGTGATGTCTCATACCAATGTGAAGCTTACTGGACAAACCTTAGCGGTGGATCCAGGAATTTAGGAAGAGGGGGCACAGGAAGGGGGTGGGTGCGGGAGGGGGATGTGCCCCCTCAGGCGCGAAGCGCGGAAGCTTTGAGCAATACAGCAATACTGACACACATTCATAATGAAAAATTAGCACTTATCACTTAATACAAAAGCATGAAAGTACATATACTACTAATACTAGTATGTAGCTAGTTTATGCATTTTTGTCATACAGTGAGGCGGAGAGCCTTCGTGGTCGCTTTTGAATGGTCGCGAAGCGTTAATACTTCTTTCATACGCTACATCAGCAGTTACACGTACGATTACGTAACGTGAATATATATTTAGATGAACGGAAGGGGGGGGCACGTGCCCCCGGTGCCCCCCCTAGATCCGCCCCTGAACCTTGCGTCACATACAATGAAAAGTAGTGATACTCACCTCAGTATGTATACCATTATTAGTGACAAACGACTCACCTGATAGCCACACCCTTCAGAATCACGTGACCCTCAGAAGACCATTGGGGTGATGTCTCATACCAATGTGAAGCTTACTGGACAAACCTTGTGTCACATACAATGAAATGTAGTGATACTCACGTCAGTATGTATATCATTATTAGTGACAAACGACTCACCTGATAGCCACACCCTTCAGAATCACATGACCCTCAGAAGACCATTGGGGTGATGTCTCATACCAATGTGAAGCTTACTGGACAAACCTTGCGTCACATACTATGAAATGTAGTGATACTCACCATTATTAGTAACAAACGACTCACCAGATAGCCACACCCTTCAGAATCACGTGACCCTCAGAAGACCATTGAGGTGATGTCTCATACCAATGTGAAGCTTACTGGACAAACCTTGCGTCACATACAATGAAATGTACCATAGATTATTTAGACATCTATGAATGTGCTGAGTGATACGTGTATACCATTATTAGATCTAGAGACAAACTCACCGAAGATAGCCACACCCTTCCGAATCACATCACCCTAAGAAGACCACTGTGGTGAGGCCTCAGACCAATGTGAGTACATACAACTAGCTATAGCCTTGTTCTGACTCCTGAGCGACAACGAGTGCACAATGTTTTCGGTTTCAGGCATTAGAAAACTAGCTTTTTTTGACCTCACATACCTTAATTAAAAATTCGTGGGACCTGTCCTCTACTGCAGCTGTAGCCTCGGCGTGTTGTAAACTTAAAAGAGGTATTCGAATTCAAATTCAATCATACGTGAGGAGAGGGTTAAATGACCGTTTAATGATATTCCCGTACAGGATTGGGCGGTGAAATAATGGGACTACGTTAATCGTGAGTGCACGCTTTGTGATATGCACGGATGCATGACTGAATACGTATTTTGTAATCACCCGCGTGCGGACCGAATTGCTGTGAGTGTTGCTAGGTGTGTGTGCAACACAGTTGCTTGGTGTGTGTACATCAGTGTTGCTAGGTGTGTGTTCATCACTGTTGCTAGGTGTGTGTGCATCAAAAAATGGAGTGTTATTTACATGCATGAACTCCTTCCACACTCTACCATCATATATGTCATGCAGTGCATTGCTAGGGATAGTTCTTTGCCTCCATTTTTCACAGGCTAGCAGGACACCTGGACGACTAAAGTGCAATTTCAATGATTCTGCAAGAGATTTGTAACAATACATTTTGTGGGGATATGCTCTCAATGAACCATCCTTTAGTTTTATTCTAGCCACCAATTGTGAGCCACATGGTTTTCTACGAGCTCGATGAGGATGCTGGGGATACTCGCAATATGTGCAAACGTTGTCTATAGTAGTGAGTACATCATCTAAATTATATATGGAGTGACATTTAGGACATACAACAAACTTGATCAAACTATTTCTGTTAACACGTAAGATGTTTCATAAGCTTCTCAAAGACTTAGGAAAGATGAATGATATCGAGGCTAATAGTGGGGAAAACTCTTTTAACACCGCGTCCGCGAGTAAAGGGGGTCAATTTAGGCCGTTTTGGGGGGAAGTAAAAAAAACTAAAAGGTCCGCTGATGAGTATTTTTCTTTTCAAATACAGGAATGTGGAAGTACAACTCTTGAGACAACATTGGATGCATTTTGTGAGAGATCATTCAACTTGCTGGATGCTACAAATGCGGCGATATAAAAGTGGTCTATGTTGATGAAACCATATTTCATCATGATAGAAAAACGGCAATAATCACATTGTATAAGCCAAGTTGAGCTTTTAAACATTTCAATGCTTTTTCAATCATATGCAATGTATTTTATTTACTGTGTGCATGTGTTGTATCGTGTCTATAGAACGCTATACATTACCGCATGCATGCGGTTTAACTTTGTTGCTTTGCACGCTGCTTTGCGAGTCTGCATGCACACATAATTTTTATTTTCAGGGAAACCAAGAGCTGCATTGATATAGATTACTTATGCATGCTTATGAATTTACAGTAAAGAAGGGAAGGGGTGTAAAATGATAAAATGATAAGCGTAGTACCGATTAAAGTGCGTGCATCAAAACTGTGATAGTTGCAGCTGTTATAAATTATAATGCGAACATCGTGTAAAAGGCTACTCTACTTATTTTACAACTAGTACCTGTGATTCTATTGTTAGCGGATCTTTTAGGTTTTTAGTTTCCCCTCAATTCTGACCCACTTTACTCGCGGACGCGGTGTTAAATTATAAAGCAGTAGAAATGCAAAACAGTTAGCAAGGTGTCGATGGCGTTAATTCCAATATTGTACCATTTCAGTAGAATGGTTAGAAAACAGATCATTACGGCATGTGCTTTCCTTGAGATCGATTCTTCCTCTACATCTTCAGCCGTCGGCATTACATGATTGGGAAGGAGATCTGAAGTGCTATTATTACCTTGAATATCCTCGTCAATGTCTGCAGCATTTTTGTACTTACCTTCTGCTTCATCTGAATCATATATGCTTGCATTTAAAAATTGCTCGTTCTCCGAATCGCTCTCATCTGATGAAGCTGCCGCTAATACATTTTTCATTGCCCACGAATTCGACGATGCGTCGAAATATAGCTTTCTATGCTTCAGGTACGTATTTGACGAGACTGTTTCACGACAGTGTGGGCAATAACGACGGTTACGAGGCATTCTCAGCTTGAATTGCTTAGCCAGCACTCAGATTTGAAATCTCTGCTCAGTAATTACGTCATACAAACCCGCGTGGACCAATGGGAATATTTGCGCCAAATAGCATATTGCTGCATCTGTCCATTCATTGCTTCTGTCGTACATATTAATGATCTGCGCATCAAGAATCCGTTTGTCACTCCCAGTCGTGTGAATGTATCTCGTCGGCCTATTCTACCTCGCTCTGGTAAATTATTCATTATGCAATGTATTTTAAAATCACTGAAAATATATTGCATCGACACCGACTATGATATGTATATTAGGAGGGTCTCCCGCTAGCGCTGGATTGGACACTACTTGCCAAGAAAAAATACTCTCTTCTCTTCAAAGTTTGCAGGATGAGATAGCAGAGTTGAGAAGCTCTACAGCTACCTCATCGACAGCCGCCACAGCGCCGGTGTCATAGGGTATACGGTCCGGCCCAATTTTCGGTCCGCCCCGGACCCAACTCCCTAGGGAATACGGTCCCCCGGACCGAGTTCCCTGGTTGTACAAAACCAATTAACCGGACTCAATTCCCTAGGGAATTGAGTCCCCCCCCGGACCGTATTCCCTGGTTTGAAGTATATGCATGTATTTCCAACCATTGCATGCACGTAACATTTGGTTCGAAAAGCAAAAGCTGTGTAGGTCGTCAACTATGTATGCAGTTTGAATTCGGTCTGTAACAGCACATTTGGTTCGAAAATCAAAAGCTACAATGATCACAGGTCGCCTAATATATACATGTATGCAGCTTCTGTAACAACTGATTAACCTTTTTCTTCGGTCTGTCTGTTACTATTTATACATGTTTCCATTTGGTTCGAAAAGGATCGCGTGCAGGTCGGCAACTATACATGCAGGCGATGCAGCACTGTTATATTATCAAATCGTAGTGCAAACAAAGAAAGATTAAAGAAATAAAAATATATAATAGTTAACTGAACATATGAGAGATGAGGGTACTGGATAAATCTCAATTTCGTACCTGTATAAAAAGAAAATAAAACTAGTAGTACACTTCAGCCAGTATTGTTTAGAGAATGATGCATAAGTGTTTTTTAATCATGTACATGATAAAAAGTGAATTTCACAGACAAATAACGCTGCTCGTGTGCCCAGAGATTTTCTGCAGAGGAGGAGGAGGTAGGAAAAGGAAGGGAGATGAGAAGAGATACAGGGACACATAGCTTTAAGCTGCATGGGCCCTCAAAAACTTGGTACTTAATTAGCGGTTAAATCGACCTGGCACACTCTAAGTGTGACTGCATACTTCCTCTATACACCAGGTCCTGTGTGAGGAGAAAAAGAAATGGGATGAGAGAGGAATGAGTGGGGGATACTAGTCAAATGAACATAAGCGATGTTGGCTCATCTAGCTATAGTGTTCGGTTACAGAATGAAATATGAAATCCCAACCATGTGTTCCAGTGTACACACATGTCAGTATATGTTCTATGAAAGCTTTCGACATGAACCATCGTAATTGCTGCATGGCTAGCACTCATGTACTGATACACATATAAAAATGCAGAAATGAAATGTATAAAATTGGTTATGTATGAATTGTAGGCACCAATTAAGCACAGCATTTGTCAAATAATATTTGATAATTGCGAGAATATACGAAATCCCTTATTTACATACTTTTAGTAAATTGGTGCCTACAAATCCTACATCACCAATTAAAAATATTATGACATTGCCGAGCTAAATTTGTGGTACTCGTTCTGTCCATATATATGGTGCATGGTTTGCAAAAGGCAGATTTTAAACATATCTTAATAAATCACGTGCATGCGCGTCACGTACATGTACTAAGACTGAGAACAAGAAGGCCGTGGAATGGTATAGGTTATGTTATGAACGTCTGAGACTGAGCACTGTAAAATTCTTATGTTTTTTTTTATCGCACAGGTAGAGGCAGTCTAACACTTCTTGTTCGGGATTGCAATAGATGAAGGTTTTAAGGGACCTCAAGAATCGATTTCTCCTTTTACGTTCATTATCAATTAGAACTTCTGTCCTGTGCATGTCGATTTCGGTGAGAATCGATTTCTCTTTTTAATTATATACGCTATAAACTGGGTCGTCAAAATCAAATCTCCATTCTATCAGGGAATTGAGTCTGCCTCCTCCCCCGGACTGTATTCCCTGGATGTACAATATTTTAGACGGACCGTATTCCCTAGGGAGTTGGGTCCGGGGGGGGGACCGTATTCCCTTAGGGAATACGGTCCGCCGGACCGAAAATTGGGCCGGACCGTATACCCTATGACACCGGAACCACCGAAGGAGAAAAGGATTGCCAAGGAATTGTCGGTACGCTATTTCGTGTTGTCATGGTTATCTTGCACACTGAACCACGGCCTTTTATTGCAAATATACAGTCTGCCATCCATAGCACGGTGAAACACCTGCGCGATCAGACAGAGAATGCTATGGAGTGGAATACCTCCCTAAGGTACATGAGGTCATCAACATGCATTACTGATATACTGCATGATGAAGTTTCACAGATATTGCAAACCGGCGTGTAACGGATGAGGCTGTGACTGCTTGTCAGAGCGACAAATTTCCCGCTGCTGTCGTCCGAAGTATGCCACGTAAATTCTTTTTCCGCGGTACATACGTTGTATCATTCATGCAGAAGCCGCTAGGATATACTTCGCTAGCTTAAAGCGACGCTCGAAAATGGTACTGGCTGGAAAGCTGGATTAATACAAAAAGCGGCAGCGAAAGTCCAGCGAAAGCACAACGTGAGTCATATTGTGCAATCTAACACTGAAATTAATACACCATTCATTTTTATAGAAAGCACATAGCAGGATGAACGCCTGCACCACTTCCACGGCTATTACTGCCGAGGAGAAAAAGGAGGCAACAAAGATCCTCACTGTAGACTTTATGTCTTCCGAAGAAACAGGGCAGGAGACAGCTGGGAGCGATAATGAACGGGTGCCACCAGCTACCATTTTCAAACTTCGTCCACTTCCTTGGCGGAGCGACAGGGCGAATTCCATCATCGCCAGCATGGACCGAAAGGCCCAGCGCAGGAGCTCAGATAGACCAAAGGAGATGTGCCGCAAGCGGTCAATGGCGATACGTCAACTCGGCAACCGCCTCCTGGTCACAGGGCCGGCGGAACCGGGTGGGCTGGGTGGGCTATAGCCCTACCAGATTTGGCTGTCAACGCCATTTATAACTATTATAATTAGGGTTATATTGCTTAATATTTTTTAAAATTATAGTTCATTGCGCAGCAGCTGGTACGTATTCAATGGCTACATTCGAAGCAAAATTACTCGTAGTATCAGACACCCCCCATCAACCTGCAGGTTTTAAATTCCCGCTAAAGGAGATAGGAAAACAGCACCGTAGCTTCCAGCCGATCTGGTTTCGAAGTGGAAATGGTTACATTACAGCGAGTCGGACTCGGATGACAAGGTATTCTGTCATACTTGCGTTAAGGCTGCCAGAGATTTCAAAATTAGTTCAAAAAATGCCGAGGAGGCCTTTCTGACTAGAGGGTACAATAACTGGAAGGCAGCTACTGATGCGTTTCGCAAACACGAATCAAGCGATTGCCATGCACAGTCGGTAGAGAAACTGTATACTCTACCGTCCACTACAAAAGACATCTGTACAAGTGTGCACTGTACTTAAACTCATTCTGATCATGCCTACTACAAATGCTACCAGTGAGCGATCATTTAGTGCCCTGCGTAGGTTGAAAACATATCTTCGCTCATCTAGACTGAACCATCTTATGCTGCTTCACGTTCACAAAGAACGTACAGATGTTTTGGATCTAGAAGAAGCAGCCAGGGAGTTCATAGTCAACTCAGAGCACAGGCAACGTATTTTCGGAGCGTTTTAATCATTATTTTGCAGACCGAATGAACATGCATATTGAAAATTAATTGATTTATACGTAGATATTAATAATCAGTAATGATGAATATAAATTAATCTAATGAATATTAATCAGCCCAACCAGTTTCTATAGCCTTCCGCCGGGCCTGACTCCATCTGCTCCTGCGTGGGCCGTAAAGGAACTTAGCTAGCTTTGCTCTTGTGCGTCGCTGTGTTTATATGTATGCATAAATATGTAGTAGAAGGTATTAAAAGTTTAGCGCAATCGTTCAATTTATAACCAATAGCTATAGGTTTGCAATAGGTATCCACAGTGCCTATAGCAAATATCACATTTACTCCAGCATTTACTTTGTGACATATACCATGCTTACATACCGGTGTCAACACTGTGTAAATACGACATTTGCAAAATTGTAAATAGATGTAAATGTAAGTAAATGTCACATATACATCACATTTACATAATATTTCCATACGGTGTAAATGCACTGCTTCATCCAGTGTATTATAGTGTATCAGTGTTCTCCTTAGACTTATGGGAAGACAGCAAGGTACTATGCATTAGGCCAGGCCTGGCAACATTGGGGCATACAATTAGAGTGAGCAGGGCAGCTATACATACTTAGAGCCATGTGAGTGGTTGTGTGTAATACTGTGTGTCTGCAAATTGAGATCGAAACGTTGAAATGTAAATTGATTTTGAGGACCAAGAAAGTGAACAAAAGTGGTCTAAAACTTTCACCACACTGAATGCAGGGCACTCAAAATCGGCTGTGATCTTTTGTTTTGCTTGGGCACTTGATTCTCCTTTGGTATCAAGCCTGGTTTGTTGCGAGTACACCTGATACGCTTCATCACAAGATGGCACAAAGTTATACTCTCGTACCCAGGTGTATTATAGATTATACTAAGCTAAGGACAAGTGCAACTATTGTGGTAGTCTTTCTTTCTACTTCTTGACTCGTATTTGGTTCTCCCTGTCTGTGTAGCCTCATCAGAAGTTGTATATAGAAAGCGGAGTTCTTGTTGCCCTGCATTCAGTGCATTTGCTGCATGCCATTATGCGTATGAAGATAGGCAGCTTTCTTACACTTTCAGGCCATGCTGAAGACAACCACCCCAACCACTATTTGCCCACTTTCTTAGTTCTCTTAGTTTACTATTTGAGTACCCAAGTTTTACTGGCGCACAGTGCACCCAGGACATAATGAAATTCATTGTGACCTTTACATGTACTGTAAATGAGTTTGTTTAGCTATTGCTTTCCAACCACTGTGGTTTCAAGATGAAATGCAATTATGCAATGTGGTATATAACTATTTCCTTT
This sequence comes from Ephydatia muelleri, assembly GCA_013339895.1. Taxonomy (NCBI): domain Eukaryota; kingdom Metazoa; phylum Porifera; class Demospongiae; order Spongillida; family Spongillidae; genus Ephydatia; species Ephydatia muelleri. The sequence continues at coordinate 5,962,895 of JABACO010000005.1, forward strand.
TTTGAAAAGGGGATCTGGTGGAACGTTAAGCAAGGCGCTCATAACAACAGAAATGCAGAGCAGAGCGCCTTGCTCTAGCTAGCTAGGGAGAACGTGTTGCTTCTAACATTAAATACAGCATATAAAAATGGTGGGGGCAAACAATTTACTTGTATGCCTGCAAAATTTAGATAGTGTATACCTCTCTTTCCAGTTCTGCCATGCAAGACAGTGCAACTTTTAAATGGTTGAGCTGCTTTGGATCATTTGTGTGTCAAGACGCAGGTGTGCGATCAATTCTGTGCACAAGGTCAAAACTGCATGGTGAACAATAAACGTGTAGTGTATGCACCTTCCTAATTGGGCCATTTTTATGGCTCACCTTTTTATTTGCTGTTGTGTACCTAAACTGCAGGTGGAATATGCTCATAACTGTTTACACAACCACACCCCACTGCATCTGTGCTCGAGATCACATTATGATGTATAATATGCTTTTCTGTGCGTGAGGGCTGTGGACTGTCAGTGAAAGAGTGAAAGAGTGAACTGCTGCATGCATAACGCACACGGACCGCCAAAAGTGTTCTCTGTACGAAGTTGACTTACATATATATGCGTTTGACTGGGTCCTTCGAAAGATCAATAACGCAAAAACATGCCGTGTTGTAAATGTGTGTGTCAGTATGTATTTGCTTTGCTCGGATGCTCTGCGAAGTGAAGAAGCGTCAAGCAAGTGAAAGGACGTAGCGGCTTGACACAGCAATTCAGGGCTTTGATTCCGGGCCCGTGACAGCACGCAATATCACCCGGAAGAGCGTGCTTCCGAATTTTGCGCGCCATGTGCTCTCGAAATCGTGAGTGGACCGATTTCATACGAATGATTTCTCGGCCCCGGAGGATTATTTGTATGCGCACGGGATAATTCGAGAGCAACGTCGCGCGCGAACGTGCAATTTTGTACGTGACCGAGGAACCTACCGTGTACGCGCAATATAGAAATATCGTATGACGTAAGGGTAGTTAAATATACTAGTTAATACTATCATTATTTCTCAGGTTATTGATCACATAGTCAAAAAATTTAATGTTTCAAGTTTACAAATATGAAACATAGAAAGTTGATAAGAGAACAAACCTGTTCGTAGAAAAGAAAGCATAACTGAAACAACACTTTTACCAAAAAATGGCCTTACCTCCCAGCAGTTGATGATGACGTTGTAACATCTGACTTCCACAACACAGGTCTTTCTTTAGAATAGTTCACTGCTGTTAACCCGAATGCACGTAGAATACACCGACATTTGAGCGAAAGGAAAAGGGTAACAATAACGAGGTGCTGTTACATCACGTACGTTTTAGAGCTCTTGTTCAGCCAGGATGTTTCAGGTAGATCAAGGAATCCAACATTTCTGCCATAATGCAGTAGAGAACACCATTATTCTGTTCCCGACGTTACGCCTTGGAAGCAAACAAAGTGCATGCCACACAAAAACACGTAATTGACAGCTTACCTCGCTGTGTAGCGTAGCCGGCCGTTCTTTCTAACCAACAACCTGCCTGAATTGCTTCGCAGAACGTTATCCCAATACACAATTTCCTGACAAGCAAAGCTTTCAATTCAAAACCAGCGTAGGCTAAAGGTAACTCACCTGGCTTTCGTTTGACGATTTTGGAATAAAATGGCACCTCTCTGACTTACAGTGGTAGATGTAGTGTTCCACAGCGGTCATACATCCTATCAAAAAAAACATTCTGTGGAGCCATACTTACCGACGCGAGACGAAAATAATCATCACGTGATTCACGTGGCTGCGTCGTCATGATGTTTTACTAATGACATGGCGATTGCAGACCTCGCCTGCTGAGAGCGTGAGGCATTCTGAAAGACATTTCCATAATGGGAGGTTGGAGTTGGAATCCTGAGCCTTTGTATAAATGATATGACAAGCGGCCGTTCATAAATTACGTCACCTATATGGACCCCTCTTATACTGAAGTATGCTTCATGTATACATCGTCACACTGGCTGCTACCACCCTGCATGCTGGGGACCCTTCGAAGTGACGTAATTTATGGATGGCACCAAAGAAGACACCGAGAGAACGAGGTACATTCTAGCGATAGATTGTTTGCGTGCCCCGCCTCTTTATATGATGCATATAATAAGTAACATCACGCAGCAGAACATATAATATAGTCTCCAGGGCAAGCTGAAGCATAAACCATCGTCCAAAAAATATATAAAAATGCATTTCTTCATAAAAAATAACCAAGGCATTGACTGACCGCTTTGGTCGCCTCAGCTAATGCTCGTACCATTCTGAGTCGTTGTTACACCTTGTGCAGCAGGTGGATGAACTTTGTGTGTAATTGTGTGTGGTTATATACTTGTGTAGCACTGTACTCAGAACCAAGTCAACAATATTGAAAAAAAAACTATTCATTAACATGACTCTGATAGGTGAAAAGATTCTTGATGCATTTCCAGTGAGTGCTGCATAGGTCATTAGAAGACCAGTGGGGTGATGTCTCATACCAATGTGAAGCTTACTGGACAAACCTCAGGGGCGGATCCAGGAATTTAGGAAGGGGGGGGCACAGGAAGGGGGTGGGTGCGGGAGGGGGATGTGCCCCCTCCCTAGCGAAGCGCGGAAGCTTTGAGCAATATAGCAATACTGACACACATTCATAATGAAAAATTAGCACTTATCACTTAATACAAAAGCATGAAAGTACATATAGTACTATTACTAGTATGTAGCTAGTTTATGCATTTTTGTCATACAGTGAGGCGGAGAGCCTTCGTGGTCGCTTTTGAATGGTCGCGAAGCGTTAATACTTCTTTCATACGCTACATCAGCAGTTACACGTACGATTACGTAGCGTGAATATATGTTTAGATGAACGGAAGGGGGGGGCACGTGCCCCCGGTGCCCCCCCCCCCCCCCCCCTAGATCCGCCCCTGAACCTTGCGTCACATACAATGAAAAGTAGTGATACTCACGTCAGTATGTATACCATTATTAGTGACAAACGACTCACCTGATAGCCACACCCATCAGAGTCACGTGACCCTCAGAAGACCATTGGGGTGATGTCTCATACCAATGTGAAGCTTACTGGACAAACCTTGTGTCACATTCTATGAAATGTAGTGATACTCACGTCAGTATGTATACCATTATTAGTAACAAACGACTCACCTGATAGCCACACCCTTCAGAATCACGTGACTCTCAGAAGACCATTGGGGTGATGTCTCATACCAATGTGAAGCTTACTGGACAAACCTTGTGTCACATACAATGAAATGTATACGTAGTGATACTCACGTCAGTATGTATACCATTATTAGTGAAAAACGACTCACCTGAGATAGCCACATCCTTCAGAATCACGTGACCCTCAGAAGACGTGATGTCTCATACCAATGTGGACAAACCTTGCGTCACATACAATGAAATGTACCATAGATTATTTAGACATCTATTACGTGTATACCATTATTAGATCTAGAGACAAATTACTCACCGAAGATAGCCACACCCTTCCGAATCACATCACCCTAAGAAGACCACTGTGGTGAGGCCTCAGACCAATGTGAGTACATACAACTAGCTATAGCCTTGTTCTGACCCCTGAGCGACAACGAGTGCACAATGTTTTCGGTTTCAGGCATTAGAAAACTAGCTTTTTTTGACCTCACATACCTTAATAAAAAATTCGTGGGACCTGTCCTCTACTGCAGCTGTAGCCTCGGCGTGTTGTAAACTTAAAAGAGGTATTCGAATTCAAATTCAATCATACGTGAGGAGAGGGTTAAATGACCGTTTAATGATATTCCCGTACAGGATTGGGCGGTGAAATAATGGGACTACGTTAATCGTGAGTGCACGCTTTGTGATATGCACGGATGCATGACTGAATACGTATTTTGTAATCACCCGCGTGCGGACGGCCGAATTGCTGTGTGAGTGGCGAATGCATGGCCTTCACTTTTGTGGCAGCAGTTGGATCGCTCCTTGCTGTTGCGCGGAATCGAGGACCTACAGTGTGAAGCTCAAACTGCCAAAAGTTTCTCCAGGACAGGGTGTGTGACCGGAAACCCGGAGCATATAGATTTATACGGAGTGGTTTGCACTGTGTCTTTAATATTTACACTGCAAGTGCAGACGTATGAACTAATTTCAACGTTTGATGCGTAGAGCTGCGAACAAATAACATGCGTATACAGTAACACATATTTGCAGAGGTGACAAAGCCACTGGATGGAAGGTGAGTTGGCTGATCTGAGGGGGCAATGCCTAGTTCAATTTCTACCTCCGACTAAGAGGCACTTAACGAATGGTTAAGCGAGAAAGTCGCCTGCGGGAGACCTTAATCTCGGGCCACGCCCAAGTGCTAGTTACGCACGTGCACACCAACCATTTCAATAATTGCTAACTAAGTCAAATGATGTAAGGTATGAAGACAGCATTATGTAATGACCGCGACCACAAGATTTTCTTCGTCAATTTTTTGTCGATTTACTTTCAGTGCAAATGCCATAAAATAGATATCATTATGATCTCCGATTTTTCTCTATCCACTGATGCAAATCGATAATGTTTGCAACGTAAAATGCGAAGGTGTCTTCCCGATGTATAGGAATTTCTCGATATGTGTGGTGGATATCTGGGAGTGGTGAAAATGAAAGCCCTCCCTCGCACGTGGTCATGTATGGTGGCCAAGAATTGACCAGGATATTGAGTTCACCACCCAGAAATGTGATGGTTGCAGGCTGGTTAAACATGACCCCAAGTTGACACCAGTACACCCATGGGAGTTTCCAGAATGCACATAGATTTTGCAGGACTCTTTGAAGGGAAGCAATTCTTAGTACGCATACTCCAAATGGCCAGAGGTGGTGATCATGGAAGATACGTCCACAGACAGAACGCTAGACGAATTGAGTGTTATGTTCGCAAGGTGGGGAATTCTCCAACAAATCGTGTCAGACAATGGGTCACACACAGTTCACGTCGGATAAATTTGAACAGTTTGTCAGAGCACATAACTGTAAACACAGCAAGTCAAGTCCATACCACCCTGCCACAAATGGGCTGGCAGAGCACTTTGTCCAAGCCCTAAAGCAGGCTTTGCAAGCATCAAAGAAGGAAAAGAAATCAGTCTCACATCGCGTATCCAGTTTCTTAATACACTACGGGAACGCTCGACACTCAACACTGGATACCACGCCAGCTCAGATGATGATAAAAAGGGACCTACGATGTCGACTACACTTGCTCAGGCCTAATGTGAGAGACAGCGTGTTCGAGTACACAGGCTAATACTCGAATGACTGTGAGCAGACCAGTTCAGGGAGGGTGACCAGGTGATGGTGCGAGACTACCATCCAAACCACCCTCGATGGCAACCAGCAGTAGTACTCTGAAAGAAAGGTGCCAACTCATACAGTGTGGCTGTTCAGAAAGGTGGGATACCATGGAGAAGACATGCGGACCAAATGGTCACAGGATCCCCAGATAGTTTGGAGTAAGCTATTCCATAAAATAATTGTACACCCCTACTGATGACTAATATCAAGGTATCCCCCCAGGACATAAAGCCTCTACACCATACCCCCCCAGGACATTTATTTTGGACCCCCTCTGGACACACTTCCCTGTACATTACCATTGAACCCCCTCTGGACACATCTCGATGTAAGACACCCCCTTAGGACATTACCATTGAACCCCCTCTGGACACATCTCGATGTAGGACACCCCCCTAGGACATTACCATTGAACCCCCTCTGGACACATCCTGATGTAGGATACCCCCTAGAGCATTACCCGTTCGGACACATCTCACTGTGCAACACCCCTAGGACATTGCCATCATTGCCATTGGACCCCCCTCTGGACACATCTCACTGCAATAGAACACCGCCCCTAGGACATTACCTTTGGACCCCCTCTGGACAACTTTTTTGGTCATCAGTAGGGGTGTACAATTATTTTATGGAATAGCCCAATACTAATAGAGATTGCATTAGAGAGAAGGCAAGTACTAAAGGATCATTCAGCTGATGAAGTCACCACATTTCTAATAATCATAACGCCCTGGGTGTTTGCCATAGAATTATATTAGATTTAAGTCATATTGCAATGTGAAATTGCATTTGAACTAAAATTCAATTCTTGTTATGTCCTATATCATACACAAAAAAATGGGCAGCAAATCTTAAATTTCTAAAATTAGGATTTGTCAGTTTTCTATACTATCATCCTAGACCAGACAAGTGTGGTTAGTTGTATGTACTACAATGTCCCTTGCTATACACACAGTGCAAAACCAAAATAAGTGTGCACAACTGCCTCACCTATGAACACCTTCACATCACAGCAACACCATTATTTGGCCAACAGACTGATAGTATATTAAATGGCCCATTAAAAATAAATACAATCAATAAAGTGCAAATCATGTTACAAAATAGTGCATAAAATCAATACAGTTAGCCTAAAGGAATGTGTAGCAACAGTGCATGAATTTCAACTATAGATTGATTCCTCTTGCAGCGAACCAGAAGCACAATTTGCGCCACCATGGTTTTAAATTAAATAAGGGCAACCTAAGCTCATGGAGTTAGAGGAATATCACTGCTGCAATAAAAATGTAATCTGACATTTCTGACTGGGCAGCAATGATTGTTTCCACGTGTGCAGGAGGTCGTCATTACATGTATGATGAAATATCAACTCTCTCAGAAATGGAGAACTCTCTTGTGGAATATCATCTTTGGTTAGCTCATTCTGATGCTTAGGGCCCCAATAAGAGGACAGGGTAAACAGTAGGAGACCAAACTGCTTCCAATCCAAATGTTGCACAATCCTTTGTTCTGTTTCATATTTGTACATGAACTGACCACCATACTCCTTAACATCATTGGAACTGCTCGAGCGATCAAAGTCAATCAATTTAACTTCATAATCATCACCTACACAGACATTAGGTAGTCTGACATCTAGGTGAGCCAGACCAAGGCCATGAAGTTTGTCCAATCCCTCTCTAATTCCATCAGCAAGATGTGGAAGACATTGCATAGCAACATCTTTAGTTAACTGATACTTCATAGCTGGAAATACAAAAAAAGGTAGAGGGAGGCGTAATTTTTTAATAGGTAAAACAAGATGTTTGGCACACTCTTCTCGTTGCAGCTGATCCATACGTAAGCATTCGCCATCTAACTCCAACAATGCTCTCTGATGTGACATGTCACCAGGAAATTTGAAGTAATAATTTCCATTTGTCAACAAAATAGAAAATTTTGACTTAACCTGTGTCAAGGTGGTGGTACCATCATAAATTGCGCCAAGTTTTCCACTAATGAATTCAAGGTCTTCATCAGACAATGGAACTAAGAAATGTTCAGTAGAAGACACTGGTATTTGCAATCGTTTCACAAGTTTGATTTGTTCTGCAAATGTTTCTTGCACTGCTTTTTTGATATTTTCCTTCTTTAAACAGGCAACATTGCAAACAAATTTGCACTCCTTCCAAACAACTTCTACTCTACAAGCATAGTTGTTAGTGTCATTCACCTTATCCATTGGAAATGTAAAACCCACCCATGATGTAATAGAAGAGTTGAAGTGACGAATATAACGTAACAAGTCAATCAAGTTAGCAAATAATTTTGCAACTGTGTTTTCCATGGGAGAAGAATTAATCTCGCACAAAACTGCACTTACACAGTTCCACAGAATGGCCACGTCAGATTTGTAACGATTTGATGCTGTAAATGATACCAATAATTGCTCAATTACGGAAACATAAGCATTATCAACACAGTAGTAGTATGATTCTGGATTATCACGTCCACGTTTTACATTATATTTTGTTTTGACACTGAATTTAGGCAAACCAGCACCTTTTTCATTCAAAATTGCAATTAGCCAATTACACAAGCGTTCAGTCAGTGTACCTGAACGCAAGTCATAATCAGCAATAATATTAGACAGCTTGTAGCGTTGTTCAGGAGGAATAAACTCAAAATCATTTGTCTGGATGATGCAATTCTTCCAACATGGGCTATCGGGTTTAAGAGTATTACTTGCAGTTCCCCGACTTGATGATAAAGCTGCATTTTGGACAGGGAATAATCAATAAAAATATATTTAAGTTCAAGTATCCTTCCCTTTTTAACAGATGCTAGGAGGCACCATCACAGAGATACATTTGCAAATCCATAAGTAATTGTTTATAACGAGAGAAAAATCCATTTCCTACACTTGATACATACAAAGTAACCCACACTCTGAAATCACGATACCTGTTTCAGATTTGTTTAAAACACTTGATTGTAGCGATAATTCTGCATCTTTATGGAGAAACAGATTATGATTAACATACACTGTAGTCAAAACCATCAATAACTGATGCAATGATTTGCAATACCTTTTTTGGTTCTTTTCCTTCTTAATCTTTGCAGCACTGATGCAGCTATTAAAAGATATTACAATAATGATATACTGTCTGCCCTCAAAATAAGAGCATTACTATTTAACACCACATCCACGAGAAACGCGGGGAAATTTTGGGGCTCACAGGATTTTCATAATACCCTCAAGCATTTTTATTCTGGCAATTGATACATTTAAAGCTCCGTCATTTTCCACTAGGTGCACTGATTAGCGGACCGATTTGACGCTCCAATTTTGTAAGACGAGGTTTGAAACACCTGCTTGGTTTACGATGTGCGCGATTCACTTTTTTCTGCAGCCTATTCAGTACATCTCACATCAAAATATGTATTTATGCTATGATTATACGCTTGCAGAAGCTAAACGAATTTACGAACCACCAATCTAGAGTTGTCTATAGTAGTGCAAAGTCTTACTCGTTCCCAAATATATAATAACGTCATCATATGAGGTCATACGTTGTTACGATGGCGCCAGGATGCACTTCACGAAAGGGAAAACATAGGAGCAGAGTATGCCCACCGTGTCAGTCAGGTATTTGCCACGACTGTTGTAAATGTCGATGCAGCGTACATGGCCGTCCACATAAGCAGGACACTCAATCTTCAATCTTGGGAGAAGTGACAACGTCCAGAAAGAAAGTATGGAGCAGATTGAAGGCTTAGACGGCCAAAAGAGAATACATTAGTTTTGCGGAGAGAAACAGATAGTTTCAGGGACCATTCAATGCAATAAACTCTCAGAGAATAGGGTAACATCAGAGAGAGACAGATAGTTTCAGGGACCAATCAATGCAATAAACTCAGAGTTACTGCAAGCATAATAGAGTTTTTGTATGATCTGCATAAACTTTAACACTAATAGGGCAGTTTGGAAAGATCATTAATATAGAGGAGAAATAATAGGGGGCCAAGTACAGAGCCTTGCGATGCACTCCAAAAAACCGGAATATTTCATCATCAATATTAACACATTGAGAGAGATTACTAAGAAAAGTTGCAAGCCAATTTAAAAGTTGAGAATTGAGACCGTAAGCACCCAGCTTGAGAGACTGAGTCAAATGCCTTAGCAAAGTCAGCAAACAGAGACTACTCTAACAGCTGAGTAGCAGGTGGAACGCCTAGCCAAAAATCCATACTGATAAGGTGGTGGGTGGACAGGAAGGACATAATAGATTTTACAATAAGATAAGGTGGTGGGTGGACAGGAAAGACATAATAGATTTTACAATAATAGCCTCCATGACTTTAGAGATAATACTAGTGAGTAATATATGTCTATTGTTTGAAGGGAGAGAACGATCACCTGTTTTTATAAACCGGACAAACATGAGCAATTTTCCAGTCAGAAAGTACACAGCCTTTGCTGAAAGAGAGATTAAACAAAATAGATAAAGGGGTAGCAACAGCATTAGCAATTGATTTGAGGAAGAAGGCAGAAAAACTGTCAGGTGAATGGGAAAATTTAGATGATACACGTTTTCAATAATGGAAGGATAGAAATAATTGGGTTGAATAGGGACTAAGCACATGGATAAAACCTAAAAGGTATTTTACTATTGATAATAATTTTCATTTCGTGTCATATATGCCATTACAGCACTAATCTAGAAATAGCACGATAACAAGAAGAATTGTCAATCTCTCTTCATTAAAAGTACTAGTACAACTAGTTTTACCAATATCAAACTTTAGTTATCTTGGCAAAAACCTGTAACTGAGTACCTTTGCAGAACCATTCTGTGGTAGGACATTAAAATTGTAAGCCATACATCGTTGCACAAACAGGAATCCTTCATGGAGCCTCTGAGCATCATATCAATATTAATTGGAATATGGAAGGACCCACGCTCTGGGTCCAATGTAGGATTGGCTATGTGGGTGTTGCTGTTATCTTTTAAAAAATTATGAAGGGTTGCTTCAGCTCACTCACCAATTGGCATATAATCTATCAAAGACACAACAGATTTGTATATACAACTTGCACTTTGTTGAGCAATGCCGTTTTCCAGGAGTGGCAGTTCCAGTGCTTATGATAACAGTCGGACATCGGACATTTTCCGATCAATTATGAAATTTGATCGATCAATTGCGCGCATGCGCAGTCAAGATGTCTGGAAAAAGGATGGCAGATGGCGTTGAAGGTGTTCCAGCGGGAAAAAAGGGACGACGATTCATACGGCTCATAAGTGGATAGCTGAAAATGAAAAGGAACTAGCGACGGCAACATGGCTTACGTATGAGCGACTCGATCGCGATAATGTAGCCGCTTTAAAATGCAAAATTTGTACAATGTTCGAATCGAAGCTAATCGGAATGCGAAACTTCAGTCGTGCTTTTATTGATGGCTGCACGAATCTGAAAGCATCGGCTTTTAAAGAGCACGCATCATCTTTGATGCAACAAAAATCTATGGTGCTCTATAAGAAGAGTCAATCTGTTCCCGTAACAGAATACGCTCCGATAGCGATAGCCCTTAGTACCATCGATGAACAGACTGAAGCAGTTATGGCGCGGAAGTTTGATATAACGTACACCATTTGTAAGGAAGGATTTGCTTTCACAAAAATGTCTATTTTGTGTGAGCTACAGGAGAAGCATGGTGTGGATTTGGGGTCAGGGTATAAAAACAACATTGCCTGTACTGAATTTGTACACTACATCGGTATGGCTCTAAGAGAAGAGCTTGTTTAAACGTATGTCCGACCAAAAATATAAACTGTCCAACAAAGATTGCCATGATCTGACACAAATGTCAGGTCAATGTTATATTCTTATCATAAGCACTGCAGTTCAGCATTTCAATAGTTGCCATTTAACTTTTTTCCTCCTTTTCATCAAGTGAAACTAAATCCAGAGGAGCCTTTTCAGATGTATAATCATTATCTCTGCTGCTTCATGACAAATTGGTGAGGTAACTGAAGATCCAAATTACCAATGCTTCACACATCATTGGCAAAAACATTGGAATAGGAGAACGAACCCCTTTCGTGAGATGGAAAGCTTCCTACTTATCCAAGTCTGGCAAGCATGCCTATGATACAGAAATCTTGTCAGAAAAAAGAGTCCTATTTCCCGGAATAGATCCTTACCACTTTCACTATACACAAACGCAGTCCTGAGCAAAAGTAGTTACAAGGTTGGGAATAGCTCCAAACATCATATAAAGAGGCAAATTGGATGTTTGGCGATTGGAACCCTTCTGACAAATTTTCCACAAAAGTGAGTTCGACAAAATAGGCCAAAGTGTTCCATTTTCATGGATCTGGTGTTAAATACACATAAAAAATTAAATTAGTGTATATCACATGATTTATGCAGAACTGCTTTTGCTAGTAATATTTTTCAAATCTCACTGTATTGCATAATGAATTTTCTACACTTCAGTATATACAAAGTAACAATACAACACAATCTTTGACAGTACCAAAATCACAATACCTGTTTTAAATCTCTTTGAAGCACTTGATTGTGATGATTCTGCAACTGTATGGAGAAACATACTATGATTTAATGCACTATAACAAGTACAATATGCATCAATAAGTTAACGCAACATAACTTTCTACGTAATGTACTATGTACGTAAAGAATTACGTTACATTCGAGCACAATGTTTTACCTTATAAAGGTAGTGTGTTATGAAGGTAATTGGAACAATGTTATTGTAACAAGTAAAATATGTTTTGCTCATGTTTGTGCATCACATAACAAACGAGAGCGCGCCTTTTTCATTATTTTTCTCCAATGATCATGCAAGTGCGTGTATTGCTCATTGAATTGTACTAGAAAATGCAACTCTCGTGCAAACTGCAGTTATATAATCAATCAGTTAGGTAGAGCTCTATGGGCATTCAATGTTCTTATACAATTGGTAATAAACTATCACTATTCAACCTGATTCCTTTAGCAAAAGGTATCTGTGCTTTAGCATTGCTCATAGGGTCATCTCGATAGAAAACAATGCCTTAACCCTTTACCTGCAGCTGCCGCTTCGAAGCGGCGGAAATAAATGAAACCTTTACCTGCGGTTGCCGCTTCAAAGCGGCGTAATAATATACCAACTTTCTAAAGCGCACTCTACAATGCAATCTGACGCAATGCTAAGAAAAACGCGTAATCCGTACAGAGGTCACCAATGGCTACATTTTCATATATAGAACTTGATTGACTTGTATTTAGAATTACATAAATATTACGGTTGAAAATTAGAAAGGCAGGTCTTCTCACAGCCCATAGCAGGCGGCATTCCAATGACCTTTGTACAGCAGCGGGATAGAAAGTAAGCACAGATTGCAAAGATTACAGCTTTGTTACTATGACTAGCGAAGAGAAAGACTTTAATCAACTTACATTCTCGGTAGCGTACATCGCAAAGGTAGCACCTTTCTCATTCTATGTACCCACATGCTAAGCGTCTTCCCGTTGTCGTAACAGTGATCAAAAACTAGTAGCGTGGAGGTCAACTGTTGATCTATCTGTTAAAAGTTACTATGCAATTCGAATTGTGCACTGTTCGAACGATAAACATGCGTGAATCGAATGATATCTAATGTTGAATAAGTGAAAAATTTCATTCCCGCTGAATGGAAGGAAATCACCTAGTTTACCTGAAGCCACAATTGCACCATGGTAACATGCCTTACCCCATTTCACCGTGCAGGTGTCATCACTGCTTTTGGTGATTTGGCTATCAGGCACCACTGATACCGAGTCCTGAGCCATCAACATCATCCTTATCGCACTATCTACCCTCTTTGTGGCCAATGCAAGCTTAGCTTTGTGCTATCCACAAGTGCAATAATGACTCTGAATTTTGTTAGCTGAAAAATCATCAACATCACCATGTTACTGTGCCACTCTAAGCGGCCAATGTAAGCTTAGCATTGTGCTATCTGCATCTAGAACACTTCAAAAATAGTATCCTACAGTGGAGATCGTGGTAGTTGGAGGAAAAAAAATTGACGTTAATTTGAATTTAAAGCAATAACCACATAAGATTAAGAAAATCTAACTATACAGTTGCATGGACTAAACAATTGTCATCAAGTAGTCAAAAACGATCTGGCCTCAGCATCACCACAAGACATTCCGTTTGACACTTCGATGTAAAACATTTGAAGTGCGAGCGTTCTTGCATCAGTATCAGGCAAGTTTGGCATATACACAAGAAGAGAATCTAATTCCTTTGATGCACTCTACCGCCGGTCCTCCTGCAATGTTTTCTCGATGACGACCAATTGTACCAAAGCACCAGCACTGGGGTTACCCCTCGGAGCTTTTGTCTGCTGCAGCGATGCCCAGGTACATCCAACCCCTTTGCTTGCTTTCTGCCGTCATTCGCTGCTGGATGATGCTTGGATTTGAAAAGAACCGTTTTTGGTTTGAGTATTACCACTGCCACTTCTTCAGCCATAAATAATAACTGATTATGAATGCATTAATTTAGTTTTTTAAGCCTGAGGTTTGGCAATCAGATCTCTAAGCTATTACATTGTAAAAAGGGGTTCAAACAATGCAACAATCATCGTTCGGAACGACTGAACGCTTCGTTTAGCATGAACAGAGCGCTTCAAAAAATAAAATGCCTAACACTTTTAGTCCTTAAAAGCTACATATTGATCCAAAATGAATGAAAGATTTACCAAAGTTCAGAATCTAGCTCGACCAAATGATTTAGAGGTTGGTGCTTACTTAAGATTCATTCCAATGATCATCCTGATCCGTTATCCCCGATATAGCAAACATCAGTTAACAAGACTGGGGTCACCGAAAACGAAAGTTGTAGAACGTCGTGAAGCACAACTTTTATAATTGATGGCCCATGCATCTATGTAGCTATCATACGTGGTTATTGTGTTAAATTCAAGTAAACATAAAATTAAAGTCAAATTTATTCGTCAAGTACCACAATCTCCACTGTAATTCTTCAGCAGCTCAACCATCAGCCCCCACTGAATTTGCACCACAGCCAGCACTACACTGCCACAGCAATATAAGGCACTAGAATTCCTTGTAACTTGGCTGCTAGTAACAACATCTGGCCTTTTTAGATGAGCCACCAGAAGAATTGAAATTGCCTTCTCTGTCTAGAAGGAACCGTTCACCTTCCTGGTCCAGATCACCACCTCCTCTGTCACCACCTTACCAACCACCTTCACCTTTGTGCACCAGTGTCAATCAAATGCATCCCAGTGGTTGAAGCAGGTAACTGAACTAGGTCTCTTAGATTTTTATCTTTACTCTGACTCTGCAAAAGATGGAGTCTAGCATTGTTGCTGTTATCAGTGACATGAAGGAGACTATCTCAGCCAAGCTGGAGGCATTGGCACTTACTCCTACATCTTCTTGGTCAGCTCGAATGAGAGGAACAAGCGGAGCGATGACGACAGCGAGAAGAGTTATGTCGTGCTAAGGAAAACCAAGAGCGAGATAGACGTGAGCAGGAGAGGCGAGCTAGAGAGAAAGACGAGCGACGCCAACAAGAAGACGCACTAGAGACGAAGAGGAGACGTCAGCACGAACAGAGAGAAAGAGAGCACCAAGAATAAAAAATAGGGACCGATGACTGATAGAAGAGGTCTTTGCTGGAGAGTGCCAAGAACAAATGCAGCTCCTGCAAACACTCTTGGACGATCAAGTGCGTGGTATTGAAGCAATCAGTGGAAACCAGGTAAAAGGATCGGTGAAGCTTACAAAACTCACCCAGAGTCAAGATATCGAGGCATATCTTACGATGTTTGAGAGATTGATGGTAGCTCACGATGTGAAGAAAGATAGTGGGCTTTTCGCCTCGCCCCTAATCTGATGTCGACAGAGGACGCTGCTGACTACAATCGAGTGAAGGAGACCATCCTTCAGCGATACAACATTAATGCTGATACATATCGTCAACACATCTGCAAAGAAAAGTGACTGGTCATTCAGGGACCTTGTCGTGTGTCTGCAAGACTTGGCACGTAAATGGACCAAGGAGAAAACGGACAGGAAGAGCTGCTGGATCTCGTAGTCTTAGAACAGTTTCTGAATACACTGACAGCGGAGCTGTAAGTATGTGTCACTGACAGGAAGCCAAAGACTTGATTGGAGGCATGACTTCTCGCAGATGAGTATATCCAGACCAGAAAGGTTACAAAAGATGGTGATCGATGAGAAAGAGACCAAGGGTTCAGCTCTGGTTTGGAATGTGCAAAGCATGTGGTCGGACAGGACATTTATCTCGAGACTGTCAATCAAAAATTGAAAAGAAACAGAATGAAGTTGAACTGTCAAAGAACAAGAGGGCAGAGCTGAAATGCTTCAACTGTGGCGAGAAAGGTCATGATGCCACGAGGTGTCCCAGCAAGGTGTTGGCAGCTACGGGTACCCATGTTGAGAGACTACTGCATGGTAGAGAAAAGAAGCTGACATGCAAAGGCATGGTGGAACAACGACTCCTGTGGAGTACATTGTTCTGGATACGGGATGCTCAAGAACAATGGTGCGAGCAGTGTTAATACCAGAGACCAAGGTATCCACATCTAAACTGGTGACAATCTGGTGTGTCCACAGACAGGTTGAGCAATAACCAACGGCAGAGGTGGAGATGCATTTGAAAGGAGTGCACATAACAGTGGAGGCTGCAGTGTGCAAGACTCTACCTGTGTCGGTGTTGCTCGGTACAGACATCGAAGGTACTGTATGAACTGATAAGCTGGGTTGAGAGTGATTGAGGATTGGCAGTGATGACTCGTTCGAAGGCTAAGGAGCGGCACCAGGATTGCGTTGAAGAGACAGAAAAGGAACAAGTAGGAAGCAAGCCCAAAGTGTTTGGACCTACCTGACAAGCCCTTGATGAAGTTTTTGAGGTAGAGCCCAGATGCAGGAAGGAGCCAGCAAGATGGCTAGAGGCCAAAGGTGTGAGGAGAGAGCAAAGCACTCGAGAGATAATAGACTTAACATGACTAAGGGCTTAGTAAAGTCGGATTTATCAGCAGACGAGATCAGAAGACTCCAAAGAGTGGATCCCTTTCTCCAAGAAATCTGAGAATGTGCAGAGCTCAAAAAAGAGGATGATGCTGAGGCAGAATACTTTCAAGATGAACTTTATTGTAGGAGATGGAGGAGTCAAGAGCTGGAACAATCAATTTTGCCAGATTTGCAGGCAGATGGTAATAATTATAACTCATTCAGTACCAAATGTCAGATCATTTGCGGAGAAAGAATACCTCGGAGAGAGTGTTTCCGAGGTTCTACTGGCCAGGAGTTTGCACGGATTTTGCTAAATACTACCGAAACTGTTCCATTAAGTTGGCCATTCAGACCTTTCGAGTGTTCGTAACTGGATGGCATTACATTGTGCACTTGTTATGTCGTGTATCTCTTTATGTGACATTTCATATTCTAAACTATTTGAATGCACATCACATCGTCAATCAGAGTGAAAACTATTTTCAATGCAAGACTGGGTTCATCAAACCAGAGCGCTGTAATTATGTATACTAACTAGAATTCAAAACAATGGTACATCCACATAAGCTGACATTGAATGCACATCACATCGTCAATCAGAGTGAAAACTATTTTCAATGCAAGACTGGGTTCATCAAACCAGAGCGCTGTAATTATGTATACTAATTAGAATTCAAAACAAAGGTACATCCACTTGAGCTGACACAAGGCCCTTGTGTGGACTAATTACAATGCAAAGTCACTTGAGCCAACAATAGGCCCCAGTGTGAACTAATGGAGTGCAAACCGAGGATACATCACTTGAGAGAATAACGGGCCCCCAGTGTGGACTAATTAGAGTGCAAAACAGGATATACATGACTAGAGCCAATAATGGGCCTTAGTGTGGACTAATTAGATTGCTAAGCAGGGTTAAGTCACGAGCTGACAAGAGGCTCTAGCAAGAACTAATTAGAATGCAAAACGGGTGTACATCACCTGAGCCAATGAGAGGCATTAATGTGGAACACCTGTAAGAATTAAAGTGCAAAGCGAGGATACATCACTTGAGCCAATAACTGGCCTCGGTACTAATTAGAGTGCAAAGCAGGGATACATAACTTGAGCCGACAAGATGCCTTAGTGTGGACTAATTAGAGCGCAAAGCGGAAACATAACTTCAGCCGATAACGGACCCCAGTGTGGACTAATTAGAGTGCAAAGCAGGGATACCGATAAGGAACCCTAGTGCGAAAAAATTAGAGTGCAAAGCGGGGATAAATCACTTTGAGCTGACAAGGGGCCCTAGTTCCTGATCGTTTCTTTCTCGAAATACCCATCCTAGCTTGTCCATACGCGCAGAATGGTGCAAAGCGATAATTTATGGCTTTTGTGAAACGTACAATGAAGCTATCAATAAATAATCCAAACACACCTTGCTGTGCCAAAAGCCTACAGAGCTGAGTTGTGGTTGTTTCGTTGTCAAGCTGCAGTTGAGCCTCCATGATCCTCTTCACCTCCTCTTTAATCTTTGATGGACTCCCAGATGTGAGAACGTTCCACGATTTTCTAGCCTTTTAAGAAAACAGTATATACTCACATGACTTACCCCGTATCCCCTCCCCCAACAACAAATTTCTAATCACTCTACTAGTACGGCCGTGTTGATGGTAAAACAGAACTCTTTGCTTCACGTACGCCAAAAACACCATTTTAATGCCAGATGAAAACTACAAACAGAAATGTTAAGCCTTCGCAGCGCTTTTACTATATAGTACCTTTGCATATGGCGATACGCGAAGTGAAATGACACAGCTGCTGAGGCCTCTCTGTGCCTGCAGCTGTATCGGACACTAGTCCTGAACATGTTATCATGTTGACTGTAGTACGAACATAAGTATTACGTTACGAAAGTAGAAAATTACTTTGCCTTAACATTATTGACAAATACCAAAACCATCAATAACTTACGCACGGTTCTTTTTCTTTTTCGTGTTACTCTTGGTGGTACTGGTGCAGCTGGTGGTGCAGCTGGTGGTGCAGCTAGTAAGTATAACAAAAATCATACAGATATAAGGGCACTACTGTTTAAATATAAAGGATCATTTAGAAAAAAGACTTAAAACATTCTCAGGAAGTCTGGAATGCCTTGAACAAATGATTATTATGCAGTGAAGTTTTAAGGTACTGAATTCGCAATTAGCAATACATTTTCATGCAAGCGTTGTGCTTCTTTGCATGTCTTGGAAAGTACAGTACATATTATATGTGTTAGGTCCCTTTTCATGTAAACACCAACATACATTGAAAATTATTACAGATGAATTTATAAAACGAATACATTTTGCCATCCAAATGATTTTGTGCGATAAACGAGCATTGTACCATTTGTTTGGACTAACATATTATGATTTTAGTACACTATAACACACTAGGTATCATCAAAAACTGATGCAACTAATAGCGTTATCTTTTATGGGTATTCTTCTCGTTGGTCTTGTTGCTGTTGAGTAGTAGAATATTGGTACAGTCAACCCTCAATATAAGGACACATCTACATAGGCAAATCCCTACTGGAAATATTAACTAAGAGAGAAATGTGCACCTAATCATTCACACTATGTGTTTAGATTCACAGTGTTCCAAATGAAGAGATGAAAGAAATGACACCTTCAGGCAATATGCAAGGGAACCAGATGTTAACATTCAACCATTATTTCTTAGCAGTTGTAGTTCAAGCTATGATGCTACATTGGCTACAGTACAGTGTCTTGATTTCTGAATAAAGATGCTAAGCGCCAATTCAGAGTTACGATCTGGAAAATATTTGCTTGCATCCATAAATGGATTTAAGAATTAGCATTACACAATATAAAATGTTGTTTCACTGATTGCTTGGCTTGTTCAAGTCTTAAGAGTTTGCAGAATGTTTTCCACGCTATGCCTAAGGTAGCTCAAATTTCCACCCAATAAACTGTATTAATGCTACATGTATGTACCCTGTGGTCAAAATAAATATACCAACTCATTGTAAACGAGTAAGGTGACTCATGCAGTTTACTTCTAAACCCTTTGCAGAATATGTATGGGGCTATGGGGGAATGTCTGGTAAGCTTTGCAAAGTTTTAATAACTCAGAGGAATTAATTATTGACATTGTCACATGATTAAAGCAATTTGTTGCTGTGTTACGTATCCAAGTTCCTGTTAACGTGCACTTCACAATGAAAGTCATTGAACTAACGCACAGAGTGTAATGGATATCTCCATGAAGGTTAACAGGTTAACCTAGGTTAATGTGGGATGTACTTCACATGCATGCGCACCTCGTGGTGCAGGAGCGAAGCGAAGTGCGAGGATATATCTTCATTGGTGGTGGCGTTCGGGAGGCAGACCTCCAGAAAATGGTGGAGGAAATGGTGGGGAGAGCACCCGGAGGCCCAGAGAGCGGAAAGAACACGAGTGCAACTCACACCTGGTAGGACTTAAGCTAAGTGTCTTGTAGAGTTATCTCTCCTTCATGGGGATGACGGGCCTCGGCCCACTAGGCTCGCTGATTGGCCACAGACATGGCAACGCGCAAAGGAATTAGTTTTCGCATTTTGTGTAGTTGTTTTGTGACTCAATTCTCGACTCAGTCGGAATGGGCGCTTATTTATGGCATGCGCCTAACATACCCAGCGGGTATCAAGCGAGACCTGGATTACTACTCCAGCGAGTAGAACTAACGTATTTGTGTACCTCGGGATCGTGAAGCCTCGAGCACTAGTAGCGTAACCAATCGTATTTGTCCGACATACCCCAGCGGGTATCGCGTGTGAAGCCTCGAGTTCTACTCCAGCAAGTAGTGTAACCAATCGTATATGCCCGACATACCCCAGCGGGTATCGTGCGTGAAGCCTCGAGTACTACTCCAGCGAGTAGCGTAACCAATCGTACTTGCCCGCGACATACCCCAGCAGGTATCGCGCGTGAAGCCTCGAGTACTACTCCAGCGAGTAGCGTAACCAATTGTATTTGCCCAACATACCCCGGCGGGTATCTCGCGCGAAGCATCGAATACTACTCCAGCGAGTAGCGTAACCAATCGTACATGTATTTGCCCCAAAATCTCTGTAGTACATGTACTGGGTGTAAAAACATATGGGTCAGTTTCCGAGAAAATGAAAAGTGGCGTATATATATATAAAGTTATAAAAATTCTTCACGTTTCAATCGCTAAAACTCCATAACGGTTTAAGCAATCAACTTCCTATTTCGGACACTTCGTGCCACACCACTTCTCTCTATGGCAATCGACTTTGGTGTCTTACCCTTCCTCCTTGCCGACGTTACAAGGCACAGTACCCCGAGGGGTTCAAAATCCAGGTAGCTCCCTGCAGGAATATTCAAATCGCTTCAAAATTGACATGGAGGTAAAGGAGTCCTGTCACTATTGATTTCTGCAGATCGTTGATTTTTACCTTATCCGTTATGGAGATACAGCCATGCAAAGCAAGTCCACGTTTCCCGCTTGAATCGCGCCTTTCTCAGTCCCACTCGGGAGAATGGAAGCAGTTCAAGGACTGAGAAAGGTGCGATTATTACGGATAACGCTATCGACTTCCTATTTTCAACACTTCATAGTGAAATGGTGTAGTATGAAGTGTTGAAAATAGGAAGTCAATAGCGTTATCCGTTGGGAAGTTATAGCGATTCAAACGCGATGCATTTTTAACCGTGGGGCAATTTTCGCGGAAACTGTCCCATATATATGGGACAGTTTCCGCGAAAATGTCCTATGTTTGATAACATTATAACTATAAAAATGCTCTGCGCGTGAATCGTCGTAGCGTCCTAACGGGTAATGCTGTCGACATCCTATTTTCACCACATGATGCCACACCATCTCCCTGTGGATAAAGTCTCTTAGCTCCACTCCCTGAGGAAAATACAAGAGGTCTTACCTCCAGGGGTTCGAAACACGACTATTTCCCTGCAGGAGTGTCGGCATTGCCTCAAATTCAGTTTCCAGTTAGAGAAGCTCTTAAGGTACTTAAATATCCTTTTCGTTAATTTTTACTTCAACAGGTGATAAGATATTTGCTTTCTAAGTTAAAGTTAAAGTCTAATATATATATTATATGTATTAGACCCGACCCGCGAAACTAGCGGGAAATGTGCTTTATTTAACTAAGAAAGCAAATATCTTATCACCTGTTGAAGTAAAAATTAACAAAAAGGATATTTAAGTACCTCAAGAGCTTCTCTAACTGGAAACCGAATTTGAGGCAATGCCGACACTCCTGCAGGGAAATACTCGTGTTTCGAACCCCTGGAGGTAAGACCTCTTGTATTTTCCTCAGGGAGTGGAGCTAAGAGACAATATTTGATCTATCCATAGAGAGATGGTGTGGCATCATGTGGTGAAAATAGGAAGTCGACAGCATTAACTGTTCGGACGCTACGACGATTCACGCGCAGAGCATTTTTATAGTTACAATGTTATAAAACATAGGACATTTTCGCGGAAACTGTCCCATGTAATAATAATAATAATAATAATAATAATAATACAAGCTCCCTAACTTGCTATTAGTAGTTTAGTTGTACTTTGGTATGGTGTGTGTCCCAGGGGGCGTGGGGTTTGACAGCTAGGGATTTCTTTTCCAAACTTGGGTCCCGTTTGGCTACATCATTGGGGAAGTCAAAGTCAGTGGTCACCCATGAGCTGTACGGGAGGATGAGCATGAATCTTGTCAGGGCCAATGCCACCGCGATCCTGTCCAGGTCCGTACCTCCTCCTGCGCTTCAGTAGGCTAGCAACTTGTTTTTGTGTGTCTGTGTCATGTATTTATGCTTGTACTTTTTCATGTTCAATTATTATTCGTAATTAACTTTAAAAAATAATAATGATAATAAGCAGAGGAGGCCTAGGCTTGCAATCTTTGTCTCACCACTCATCTGCAGCTTACATCTCCTCCATTTGTTCATCTGGCTTTGGATCCAAATCAGTCCACCACCTATCTCAAGCTGTGGAGGTCTTTAACAACTTAGTCTTTCCAGTAGAAGCCATTAATGTTGAGTCTGTTCTTCTTTCCCCTCCTATTCAGAAAACACTGTCTTCCAAATTTGATGACCATCTATTCAACAATCTGCTAATTATATCTTCAATGGCAGACAAAGCCCGTCTATTGTCCATTTCTTCACCCCATGCTTCAGCCTGGCTGTCTGTAACTCCCTCTGAGGGCCTTGGACTCTATCTAGATCCACCTGTTTTCCAGATTGCTGTAAAGTGGTGGCTTGGCCTCGATACTTCAGAGGGCTCTCAGTGTACCCTGTGCCCCGGTGTACTTGATCACCTTGGCCACCATGCAGTCACCTGCAAATATGGTGGAGATGTGGTCTCCCGCCACAACAAGATCAGAGATATCCTGGTGGAGACCTGTCGGCGTGCACACATAGGTGTTCAGGTGGAAGTGGGCAACAATCTCACCCATGACCACAATAAGACTCGCCCAGCTGATATCTTACTATCCAATTGGTTCTTAGGCAAACCAGCAGCACTAGATGTCTCCATCACTTCTCCGCTAAACCCTTTAACCCTTTTGGAAGCGGGAGTCTTGGCCAAGTCTGCTGCTCCGGTCACAGAGGCGAGGAAACATCAAGCTAATGCTCCCAAATGTTCGGAACTTGGATGGGTATGTGTCCCCATGGTGGCAGAATCGTATGGAGCTTGGGGCGATGAGGCCTCTTCTATCATCTCATCAATCGCCTCCAGACTCGCCACCTCTACATGCAAGTCCAAGTCAGTTGTGCTGAATGACATTTATGGCCGGCTTAATGTCCATCTAGTTCGTGCCAATGCTACAGCCATCCTTTCTAGAATTATCCCACTGTCGTAGAGCAAGATCCGATTATATGTGTAATTTGTTTGTTTAATGTTTATGTACTGTGTTATTATTTTTGTATATCTTGTCTTTATTTCAATACATATAATAATAATACTAATAATAACAAAATAAAATAAAATAAAAATTTTTTTTTAATGTTCTGATCTATAATAATAATATTTATACACCTATACATAGATACATACATACATACATACATACCCTGACACACTGAGACACACTAGCTATGAAAGTTACGATGATGAAAAATCCCCCTCCTGAAGGGAACATCCACATTGTAAGAGGAGGGCTCGGACATTGGCTCGCACAAGAGTCAAATTAAGGCGGCCGTACAGGCTGCAGACAACCTTGGACTTGGGGGAGTTGGTCCTTGTGGCAAGGTATGATGCGAGCCGTGAAAAAGCTTGCACCGCTTCGCTGCCCCAAGCTCCATATGACTCGGCCACAAGGGGAATACACGTCCACCCCAACTCGGAACACTTGGCATCATTGGCAGAGTGCTTCCTTAGCTCAGCGGCAACCGCTGCTGACCCTGCTGTGCGACCCGCTTCAGAGATAAAGGTAGGGTTAAGCGGAGACACCACAGTAAGGTCAAAGGCAGCAGGCTTGCCACAGAGCCAATTGGAAGCTAGGATGTCAGCAGGGCGTGTGTTCCGAAGCTCATGTCCTAGTCCACTACCAGCCTCCGCCTTGGCGCTTATGCAGGCACGATGGCAGGTCTGAAGCACTACATCCCTGAGCTTGTTGTGCCTGGATATAGCATCACCACCTCTCTTACATGTTACTGCATGGTGGCCTAGGGGATCCAAGGGATGTTCTGGACACAATGCACAGGGAGGTGAGCCAGGTGAGGTATTTAGCCCGAGCCACCACTTGATGGCCATTTGCGTTGGGGTCTAGGCTTAGACCCAGGCCTGGAGATGGTACTACAGAGAGCCAAGCGGAGGCATGGGGAGAGGACACAGACAGGAGACGAGCCTTGTCAGCCACAGAGCTCTGGGAAAAAAGAGAGTTAAATTGAATGTTTTCTAATGCAGCTGATAGAGTGTGTTGTCGGCAAGGAGAAGATGTAAGACTGTTAATATCAATTGCACTCTCAGGGGGAACACACCTGTTGTAGGAATTGACCGCATCGGCCAGGAAATTATCTGATGGTGAGGCAAGGCCTGCAGTACTGATGGAGGCGATAAAGGCTGCATTGGAGTGATTAGCCAGTGAACGAAGCCCCAGGCCACCTCTACTTAAGCTCAACTGGGCCTGGATCCAAGAGCTGTCAGTAGTGTCAATAGCTTGGCACTCTGTGAAGGTGCATCTGACCTGCTCATCAATCGCATGCAGCTCATCCAATGCCAGGGATGGGGGAGTGGAACGTGCAACATGGACCAATTTGGTAAACCCACCACACATGCGTAGCAGAATGAGAGCAATCATCTGAGGATCACATGACCCGAGCTTCACCAGAGAGGATAGCAATGTGGAGGCAGCAGCACGTTTAGAGGCGATAAATGATGAACAAAAGGCAACCTCCGAGGATAAGGTTGGGTGTACAAGATTTGTTCATCTGAGAAGGGAATACACTGAGGTCACCTTGGCCAAAAAGCTCGCATTTAGATGGATTTAAATGGAGCCCCAATGAGGGACCTAAGTCTTGAAGTAGGCATACAACATGCTGGACAGAGGTATATGGGCCGGCCACCACCCAATCATCCAGGTACCATGCATTGAAAAGTAAGTCTTGGCAACTATCATCCTTGGAGATGGAAAGGACCAGATGGTGCAGGACCAAGGCGAAGTAGAAGGGGCCTAGAGGATCCCCTTGCTGTACACCAGCCTCAGATGTCAAAGTTCCCATAGAATGCCACAGGAAAGGGTGTTGGCCATAGCACCATGTTGTCCATGGGAGGAGGAGGGGAAAATGTAGGGTGCATTGGTCAAGGAAGGACTGGCGAGACACTAGGTTGAAGGCATTCTTCATATCAACCTTCAAGCAGACAAATTCAGAGTCATGCCAATGATTATCGAGACAACGTCTGAGGCCATGGATTACCTTCTCACATCCCCTTGGGGAAGAGCTACACCAAACTGAAAAGGTTGAATAAAATTTTTATTCATATTCTTTTGACAATATATATAAATAATTATAATCAAATAATAATAAAGAGGATGCCTCATCGGGCAGCAATAGTTACCGCTATCCTTTCTCTCTTGTCACATATACACAGAGTTTGGGTCAATGCCATCGGGCATCGCGTTGGCACAAGCGGAAATTCCCCTGGCAAGCTCTCAGTCTGAAACTGGTCAGGCACCCGTGGTACCCTCAGTGATGCAGTTACCCGGGCCACATGACGTGTCAGGCCAACCAAACGAGCTAGGAGTCTCGGTGGGCAAGGGGATGGGATGGCTCCAGTTCCAAGGAAGCTGGCTGAGGGGATATGGAGGTGGGAGTTTGTTGAGATGAGCGAGATGGTGGCGGAGAGTTGGTCCCAGAAAGTTGATGAAATCAGTGCAGGTGGGGCTAATGCCATCTCATCGCAGGCGCCCAGTAACAGAGCTAGTCCCATGGATCCAATGTTTTACCACATACATCAGCATGATGTCGCAAAAATAGCCAGAGGCAGTACCTGAACTGCTGGCGTACATGGTAGGGATTATGCGTGCCAGCACTGAATATGGTCCATCCTGGTACTAGTACGACTCAGCATTTAGGTGACAGGCAGCTGGCACAGGGAACAGAATGTGGTCTCGCATAAACCCAAGCTTGTATTCAGTGTGCTTCACTGGGAAGGCTCAAGGAATCCCACACTGCAGTAAATGTGCGTCGATCGACCATATGGTCCGAGATTGCCCATTTTCAGCAAAATCTGACCTGGAGAGAACGCTGCAAGTGGTGTTTGCGGCATGTACAGCAAAATCAAATCCTGGTACACCAGGCGAGAGTGCTGGCAATCACTCGCAGAAGATTTGCCGGCGCTGGAACGATATGCGGTGTACATTTACAAACTAGCCGTTACCGTCATACGTGCCAGGGATGTGGTGGTAACCACCCACAAAAACTATGCAGCCGGGCCCCAGCAGCCTCAGCTTGGTCAACAAGCAGGAAACAAACGCCCTAGGCCGGGGATGTAGTAACCTTCTTGGCTGTATGAACCTATTTTAGGCTGTATGAACCTTTAGGTTATATGTGCATGGTAGCATTTGTAACCATTGTGACTTACCACGCACGCGCAGTGTGATATCTAGTGATGCAAAGGTTGCTTAGCAGGAATTACATGATTTTTGTTGTTGTCTATTTTTTGGCATAGGGATCTATCAGTACATGGAGGACCTGTTGGCAGTAGACCACTGTAAAGCTACACCAGACACGTGGCACGTGCCACTTCAGAATGGAAGCTACATTGTAACACCATTGGGATGGGTAGAGTTGGATGAAGCGCTGAACCACCAGCAGTTCAGAGCTTACGTTGTGTCTGGCCTGAGACAAGGTTTTCGAGTTGGGTTCGACTATGCTCACAGTGGTTGTCAAAGGGCTAGCAGTAATATGCATTCAGCCCGCGAGCATGCACAAGTCATTAGAGAATACCTCGCAGTAGAATGCTCGGAGGGAAGGGTGGTGGGACCACTCAACCCTCCATGGTCACAATCGATCCAGATCAGCCGTTTTGGCGTAATACCAAAAGGGTCGACAGGTAAATGGCGCCTAATTTTGGATCTTTCGTCACCGGAGGAGCCAGTGTTAACGCCGGAATTAACATGGAACTATGCTCCCTTAAGTATGCCACAGTTGACCAGGCAGCTGAGTCGGTCGTCCAACTTGGTCGAGGGGCTTTGATGGCCAAGATCGATATCAAGGCGGCTTACCGGCTAATACCGGTCCATCCTGCGGACCGTTGGTTACTTGGAATGCAATTTGAGGGAGCTATTTTTATGGACACGGTACTACCGTTTGGATTAAGATATGCCCCTAAGATTTTTAATGCAGTCGCCAATGCCCTGGAATGGGCCTGTACAAACAATGGAGTGGGTAATATGCTGCATTACCTTGATGACTTTATGGTGTTCGGTGCACCCGACTCGTCGGAGTGCGCAGACTACCTAATGATAGTAAGATCAGTGTTTCAGAGGCTGGGGTCCCAATCGCAGAACACAAAACGGCTGGGCCTCTAACCTTCTTGGGCGTCGAAATCGATTCGGAGCAACTCACCCTTCGCCTTCCAGAGGAGAAACTGACTGAAATTAGAGCACTAATATTGTCCTGGCTGCACAAGAAGGTAGCAGTCGCACGTGACTTAAAGTCCTTAGTGGGTAAGCTCGAAAATGCTTGTAAGGTGGTTCGCCCCGGAAGGTCATTCCTGCGACACATGCTAGACCTATTGCGTGGCGTGCACAGTAACCGGCGTCTCATTCGTCTGAGCGAGGCTTTCAGGTCCAATGTGTTGTGGTGGCACACATTTCTCGAAGGGTGGAACGGTATTTCAATGATTCCTTACGGTGATTCTCGACCAGCGGATGTTGTCGTGCACACCGATGCTTCAGGAGCACTGGGATGCGCGGCATGGTGGCAGAATGGTTGGTTTCAGTACTCATGGCCACTAGAATGGAGAACGACTCACATCTCACCTAAGGAGGCATTGCCAATCGTGCTAGCCTGTGCCATTTGGGGAAAGGTGTGGAGCAACAAAAAGATTCAAGTGTACTGCAATAACGCAGCAGTGGTAATCAGCTTGAACGCAGGCAGCTCAAAAGACCAGTGGACAATGCATGTAATTCGATGCTTGTTTTTTATTAAGGTGAGGTTTGGGCTGACAGTAACCATATCGCAAATCCCAGGAAAGGAAAATATCTTAGCGGACACACTGTCACGCAATGATTTTGCCTATTTCCGCACACAGGTACCTACAGCACGACAGTACAGCATTCCCCCGCAACTAGAGAGCGTCTTGGTGATGGTCCAACCGGATTGGATGTCAGTCAATTGGGCACAATTGTTCAGCAATTGTTTTCAGCAGGAATAGCGCAGTCCACCAGGAACACTTACAGGTCAGGAAGTGACCGCTACATTAGACTTCGTGCAGCTTTGGGTATCACACCATTCCCAGCATCACTTTACAGAGATGGGTTAGCGGGTACCACAGCCAAAACATACTTGTCAGGTATACGCTTTGCCCAGATCTCTTTGGGGGGGAAAGACCCCGATATCAGTAGTATGCCATACCTGGAGTATGTCTTGAAGGGATTCCGCAAACTGGCTGCGGGAAAGTCTCGTCCACGCCTCCCCATAACTTCCTCGATCTTGTCAAAGATGCGGGAGACATGGTCCAAGATACTGAAGAGAAAAAATGCAGCCATGCTTTGGGCGGCGTCCTGCATGTGTTTCTTTGGCTTCTTGCGTTCAGGGGAGATAGTTGTGCCGTCCGACACTTCCTATGACCCTGCTGTTCACCTGAGTTATGGAGATGTTCGGACTGATAGCATAGAGAACCCAACTTGCATCACCGTGGCGGTAAAGGCCTCCAAGACGGATCCTTTCAGAAAAGGGGTGGTGATCCACATTGGGGCAACTAAGACGCAGTTATGCCCGGTGGCCACAGTCTTGGGTTACATGATCCAGCGGGGATCACGAGCAGATCCATTCTTTATGTTTGACGATGGTCGGGCCTTGACGCATGAACGCTTAGTGGTGGAAGTCAACGAGCTCTGGAAAGGGCAGGAATGGACTCTTCACATTACTCAGGTCACAGCTTTAGGATAGGAGCTGCAACAACAGCGGCAGCGTGTGGCCTGCAAGATTCGTTAATCAAGATGCTGGGCAGATGGGAGAGTGTGGCATACACTGTGTATATACGGACACCACCAGCCCAGTTGTGTGCAGTTGCAGCGAAACTCGTTAATTAAGAAAGTAGCCGTTGTGTTGCTATTGATGTCATTCATGTAATCTAATTCTGGGAGCAGATGGGGGTGTGTACACAGGGGCAATAACAGGTACCTAACTAAAGCTTGGGGAGTAGGGGTATGGGTACATACCCCTCCTTGGGGATAGTGGGGGGACTTAACGTCCCACCGTCCCCCCAAGCTAAACACAGGGGGTGCGGCTGGCCACCACTCAACCCCATTCCCTTGTCCTGCCCCCTAGATCCCCAGAAGCCTCACAACAGCATAGGTATCTAGTTATCACCATGACAGACTACACATTAAATGAAGGTTAACGGGTTAACCTAGGTTAATGTGGGATGCACTTCATGCATGCGCACTGGCACTGCAAGTAACCTCGTGGTGCAGAAGCAAAGCGAAGTGCGAGGATATATCTTCTTTTTTTTTTCCTCCAGACCTAACATGATGGTCTGTGACTTCTAGGGTGGGAATGGGGGATAGTGGGGGGACTTAACGTCCCACCCTCCCCCCAAGCTAAACACAGGGGGTGCAGCCATTCCCTTGTCCTGCCCCCTAGATCCCCCAGAAGCCTCACAACAGCATAGGTATCTAGTTATCACCACGACAGACTACACATTAAACTAGTACAGCTAGCTTTACCAGTATCAAAAGGATTTACGCTTTAGTTATCTTGTCCCTATGACAAAAAAATTTTTTGTAGTGCACCCAGGTGTTAAAGACAAGCAACACATCGTTGCACAATCATAAATCCTGACCTTTTCATGGAGACTACTGTGTAATATATCGAGATGATAACATACAAACAAATAGTTCCAATGGTGCCATGCATGCATGTTCTTTTACCCCACAACCCAGACAGCTTCCTCAAAACGCATCTATAAATCATTCCAATAACAATTCTACACCTCACAATCTAAATTGTAACCAACTTACAGCTCATTTTCTTTGAGAGATGAAGAGGTGTAATACTACAAAAAAAACATATCACACAAAGTAGTAGACACGAGAATGGATATCCGATAGTTGAGACAAACCATTAAATACCATACAGGGGTAATTATAATAGTCTGAAATCGGACATTTCGCAGTCAAATTGTGCCCAATGTCCGATCAAATCGATGTTTAATATTTGTAGAGCCAAAAAATGGCCGCGTGTAAATGCAAAGGATTGGAGGTGCGCTGTGAAGATAATGAAGGAAGCTGGAAGTAGTACGGATTTGAAGAAAAGGCAGGTATCAAAGAGTACGTTTGCTATTTAGCAACGAAAATAGCAACGAAAATATGAAGAGTACCCAATGTAATATATTTAACCAATGGTGAGGAAGATTAAACTAATCAATGGTGAGGTAGATTAAACTTACCAAATCAAACACAGGCCTGGCTTCGTTGCGAGTTAAACAAAAGAACAAACTTGGTACTTTATTTGTATTGCGATGTTTGCGGCATGTACAGTACAAGGAACGTATTCGATCGATGAAAAACTACACCAACACGAGTCACCAAGTTCGACAAACCAAAAAGTTAGCAATCTAACTGCACACGCAACTAGTGACATTCCAAAGCTGCAATGATTCAGATCTGAGTTGATTTAGCAAAAGCAATCGGCGAATCTACTGCCATGCTATCGCCTATTGCTGCATGCTTTTCAATGCTCGATGATGAGACATACGCAAAAATGAAGCAAAAGTTTGATATGCTACTTAATGGCAAAGGAAAGTATCCCTTTTGTTAAATATCCAGCCTTGCAGGAATTGGAGACAGAGCTTGGCGTTAACTTAGGGCTTGCATATAGCACACCTGCTTCTGCGCAGTATTTTACAAGCTACATTGCTCAAATGCTTTGTGCAGCTTTTGCGGACAAACTCTCTATATGCAGCATACCTCCGCTACATCAGGACTCCACAGAGAAGTCTCGCTGCTGTCACCGCGGCACTAGCAAAATAGACAGGGTATACATACATATCTTTCAACCCGTACATTATAGTAATAATATGCATGCATGGATACGCTATGCTGTAGCATTCCTGTCTATTTGTATGCTACTGAGTAACTATTGTTTGAGGGGTAGAGTAGGCCCCATACACACTGGCCTCCTCACATTGGGCAGGGATAAGGCACTTTACAAGTGGGTGGTGCCATATCACCACACCGCCAAACACACCACATCACGCTTACCCTGACCCAGACTCCCGCCAAAGTTATGCAATAGTGGGCTAAGGACGTTTCCTGCAACAAAGTCATCGCGATAGAAGAGGTTAAATACAATTTAAGGTACTTACCTCTTTGGACGTCAATATTGCAATACGGGTGACGTCGTTAATTGTCAGCTATGTTTTTAATTATGGCTACCGTTGCTTATTAGTCGCCGAAGACTCGCCATTCTTGAAGAATCACACGGTTAGCTTACTTTAAAGACATTACTATGATAAAAAAGCGTTTTGTGATTTTTGTTTTGATATATTTATATTCGGTGTTTGAAAAACAATGGTTGCTAACAGCACCCGATATAGGCGGAGCCAAGTGGGCAGGGATTTGAAGCCGTACGTCGTGTACACTATAAAACAGACGACGAAAACATGATATTTTTATCCCTTGGTATTATTTCTAAGGTCCAGCTTTTAAAAAAGCTTCGCTCTCCCCTATTTTAGTAGAACAAGCGGGTGCTTGTTCAAAGCCGCTAGTGACGCTAGAGGCGCCATTACACGTACAGCTGCAGCTGTTAGTTACCGCTTACCTTTCAATTAAAAACCAACACTCCAGTCGTAGTTCTATGTCCTGAGCGCTGTTTGGTGCACAAAGTGCGTAACCATGCGATACAGATTGGTTTTCTAATACGTGTGCACATAAATGTGCACTTGGCGGTGAACGCGGGGTGCAATTATTGCACATAAATGTGCACTTGGCGGTCAAAGAGTTAAACACAGTTAACCGACATTGCGCGTTCTTTCACCATTAGCGGTCATGTGAACGGTAGCACGCATGCGTATGCTAGAAGTGCCCAAGCGCTCAAAAAAGCAGTGCTTGAAAAAATCAATCAAGGATTATGTGAATCTCTGGCCAGGGATATGGCACTTTACAAGTGGATGGTGTTTTATCACCACACCTTGAAACATGCCCTGTCATGCCTACCTTGACCCAGATTCCCACCAAAGGTATGCAGTAGTAGGCTAAGGACATTTCCTGCAACACAGTCATCGTGATAGAAGAGGTTAAATACAGTTTAAGGTACTTAAACACAGCTAACTGACATTCCACGTCCATTTGCCATTAGGGTCAGTGTGAAAGATAGCATGCATGCATATTCCAGAAGTGTCCAAGTGCTCGACAAAGCAGCGCTTGTAATTTAATTTGATTCTCCACCATCAATCAAGGATGATGTGAATCTCTGGGCAGGGATATGGCACTTTACGAGTGGATGGTGCAATATCACCACACCTCCAAACACGCCACATCACACCTACCCTGACCCAGACTCCCACCAAAGGTATGCAGTAGTGGGCTAAGGACGTTTCCCAAACATCATTAATATGATAGAAGAGGTTAAGTATCGATTATAATGTGCCACATTATATTATTAAGAATAACGCGATTATGAAGTTTCTGCACACAGTAATTACAAAATCTATCTTACACCAATACGTTGTTTAACCCTTTTATTTCTCATCAAAATGCTTGACAGAGTAATATTATACTTATCAGGCCCTTTAATTTGGTGCTATGCATGCAAGAGTTTTCATAGTGTGTACCAAGATAAAACACTGCAAAGTACAGACTATCCGTAAACTAATCAATTATTCAACTCTGAGGTTAATTATCAACCCCAAGCTGCATGTGTGTAGAATCTCCCAATGCTAAGCGTAGCATACGCTGGTTGACAGATTTGGCAACAACTGGAGGGCAAGAGTATCCCACAAGCTTGTGTTACATTTACCGACCCCCAGCTGTGAGGGCACCAGCGAGTACCGCTGACCACAAACCAGGTAACCTGTGTACCAAGCAGGGATACTGGTCCAGGCTTGGCTAGCCAGTATAGTTGGGAAAGCCATCTGGCTAGACAGGCACCAGAGTGACGCAGGCCACAAACCAGATGACCTGTGTACCAAGCCAGGACGCTGGTCCAAGCTTGACTAGCCAGGTTTAGGGACAAGCCCGCAGGGCTCCGACCTGCCTTACTGTAATTGAAAGCAAAGAAAAATTGCACTGTACAACACAGCAAAGCACAGGGGGAGTGGAGGGTGGGAAACGTGAAACAATCCAGTGCCTGTTGAATTATATGCACCCAGAAGCTAACCTGTCCTTTTGGCAAACAATTGCTAACAAAGGCGACCCGCCATTTGGCTAACAACGGCGCCTGGCCCTCCATTTTACTACCAAAGGCGGCCCCCCATATTGCTAACAAAGGTGGGAGGGGGGGGGGGGGGGGGTGCCGCAGTGTGAAGCTGATGCTATCTTAACTATGATGCTAGCAGTGTGATGTGGTCAGGCAATGCAACCTCTAAAAAATTACTACTGCTCATTAAACTCTGTTTAAATCCCTAAACAGTACCGTCGAAAAATTATATTTAATCCCAGAACCTGTTATACATGTATAAAGACAAAACACAAACGTTTTGACCATAAAGCTACAACATGGTGTCCATCTCTTTGGGTATAGAATGACTCAAAACTTGAGCCCAGTTGCGATGTTTACCTGTCAGCATGTGCCGCCGCCGGAAAGCAAACCTCCACCCATGCTAAACAGAGGGGCATAAAGCTGACAATGACCTTCGAAAACGTTATGCAATTGTATGTAACTTGGAGTTTACACAGCTAGTGTAAACATTATGTAATGTGCTGTATCGCTGCCACATTGAAGTTAACAAATCAATTGATACCCCAAAAATGCAAATGAATCACAGTAATTTTCCACTGTTTCGAGCTGTTACTTTCCACTATTCCGAGCTGGGAGTGTACTCAGTGAAATATTTGTTGGCAGAGTGCCTTTGCGGTATTTAGTCTTCATTTGTATGCATTTGTTGTTACTTGCTCTAGAGCTCTGTAATGTGTGCTGCATGGTGTAGCTCTGATGTATACACTCTTGCTGTGTGGTGTAACAATCACACTAGCTAATAATGTAAAGTACAAACTCTGGTTGCGTTGTGCTAATGTGACTAGTGATGTAACGTGTACACACTCCAACTCTGGCTATGTGTTGTAGCGTACACACTCTGGCTGTGTGGTGTGATGTTCTACACTACACCACACAGCCCATATCACACACAACCAGAGTGGACACTACACCACACACCACACAGTTCTTCACCAGTTCTTCAGTGATTGCTTCCTCATTGCCGTTACTTGTATAGCCATCAAAGTCACCATCAGAGGTCGCTGTCGCTGTTTATATCCACCATGTATTTTGAGCTGAAATTTGGGGTCTGAGGGGAGTGTTCTATCTTTTGGTATTGCCGAAATAATGTCAAAATCGAGGCTGCTAACTATAATATGCGTTACGTATAGTGTGTGGCAACTGCAATTATTTAAAGGCTACAGCACAATGCATGATTATCATACGGTCATCTCACTTAGCACATAAAAATGCCCTCCGCAAGCGCAATAATCAAACCCAAAAATGTGCCTAATGCGATTGGGTTAAATTATCTAAGAAATACAGCATGGCAGAAATATGGTATAAGTTACACTACACCTTACAATCAGTATGCCATGCCATCTATACGTGATGAAGGATACAAATGTGCAGATATACATTATCAGCTACACTCTACACAATGAGTACTGTAGAGATCTAGTTAAATACAAATTATTAAAACTAGCCAAACCATTATTTTTACGAACTATTATTACAAATGCATTTTTTTATAACCATTATAATACAAATCCGAATATGAATGCAAATTCATTGTGTGTCGGTTGGATGTGAATCTCGAGAATGGCTTTCGCAGTAGGTACTACTAGTATTCGTATCCCTTTGTGGTCACTAATTACTACTACAGTATTGTATGGCTTGCTTACTAAGTAAATATACACAGAAAAAAAACCATAGGTTACAATTTATTTTGTGTCCAGGCAGTTGTACTGTCAGACAAGAGCTGTACAAAGTGCAGGGAAGAAAGACAAGCCAATGGAATTACTGCCTTCAAGCGAAAGGAAAGGGCAGAAAGCATACCTGAGAAGTGAGGATTGTCATGGCCACCCCCTGATAGAAAGGGGCAATATGACAAATGAGCAAACAATTAATCATGAAACAGCTCAAATTCAGCAGGTAGTTCAAGGAAGAGAGCAGGAAGAGCAGGAACCAGAACCCCCTTCCACCCCCCCCCCCCCCCCCTACCCCCCGAACAGGCTCACTAGGTTCACAAGGTAAGGAAAGCCACAATCCTGAAGGCAGCACACAGCAGGCAGCACACAAGGTGAGAGTCGAGATGGTGAAGGCAGAACACAAGGTCAAGATCAAGATGGTGAAGGTCAGGGTTTCATCGAGGGGGGGGCGAGGGGGGGGCATTTGCCCCCCCTTGCCATTATATTGCCCCCCCTTGGTATTTATGGAGTGATATTTAATAAATGCATTGTAACTACACAAGTGATGAATACAACTTTACTTATACAGCAATCCTTCTACCTTTTCTGTTCCATATGTCAATTATTGCATCAAGATCATCCTCTGAAAGTATATCTGGAGACTCTATTGCAATTTTCATTAAATTAGACAGGCTTGAATCACTTAGACAGTTTCTTAGACGAGTTTTAATTTAAATGTACATTTACAAGAGATAAGTAACATCTACTGTACTAATACCAGTCTGTAATTTGATTTGCCCTATAATCGCCCCCTCTAAAAAGTATAAACTCTACTTTTGCCCCCCCCTTGAGGTTTTTTCTCGATGAAACCCTGAAGGTAGCAAACAAAGGGAGGTTTGCAAAGCATGCACAGATCTACACGGGTTAAAGAGTTATTCTTTTCCTTACAAACTGCACAAAAGTTATCCCTTAAAGAAACCTGTGACTGGGTGATGGAGCACATGCCCAGCATATTTTGCCTAAAAGGCAAATCTCTCATGCCGTCGACAGTTTGTATACAGAAAAAGCTGATGGAGAGAGAGAAAATGGCCCCTCATTCTGAAACCACGCAGAAGTGTGCAGGTAGTCAATGTGGTGTTGTACCCCAAGGTTCCCTATAGCCTTTTGGCAGGCATGATAGCCCACTGTCAAGCACATTACTGATGCCAATGGTCCTAGGATTTTTTTGAAGTGCACAACATCTCATGGGTGCCTTCCAGGATGTGTTACAGCAGGTTCCTGTTAAAGATTGGACTCAAGGGCTGTAACAAAAACATCCTGCAGTTTGCCTGTAGACTTCACTGCCATCAAAAGAATGTTCCTTAGAAAGGTCTTGTTTTAAGTGAGGAAATACAGCCTCCCCCCTTCTGTCTTCCTGAACATTGATGAAACAGATGTTAGTCTTTTGCCCTGTCAAAAACGTACCCGGGGTCCATCTGGGGCAAAGCAAATATCAGTACTTGGTTGGGGAGATAAAAGACAGTTCTGTTTTACCTACAATCACAGAGGGTAAGTTGGCAGGTCAAGTGCAAATCATTTGGGCAGGAGAAACAGATAGGTGTCACCCAAAAGGTGGAGATAGACGTAATGTCAGACCTACTCATGCACTCAAATAGCACATCGCACTGGACAACAGAAAGTACAATTTTGGATTATGTGGCTGTCATACATTCTACCCAAAATGACAGAGAAGGGAGTTGATCTGGATACTCAAATGTGGTTGTTGCCCTGGGACTGTTATCCAGTGCATCGCTCTGGTCCTGTATTGGAAGTACTCAAAAGTAAGTACTCAAATTCAATACTTCTCTTTGTGCCAGCTGCACAGCTGAGCTTCAGCCCCTAGACTTATCATATAACTTTGTGTTTAAATCTGGAGTAGCCACTCTCTTTGCTCCACGGATGAGCCAGGTAGCTCAGGTACAACTATTTGAGAGGTGTATCACACGACCCACTTACGTTTGACCTTAGTTTGAGAGGTGTCAAGACTCCCTTCGTAAAATGGGTCTACACAATGCAGAAAAAATCTCAGACACCAAGAAGCCTGCCATGGCTGATGGTTGAAAAGCAAGTATCTTGGGCTACCACAGATGAAGGTATTGAAGAAAGAGATACCCTTTACGAGGAAGCAAGAGCATTGAAGAGACAAAAAGAACTGTTTGTGGTGAAGGGTGGGAGATGCTGCAGTTGCAGAATTAATTGCACAGACAGTAGTAAAAAGCAGGTCTAAAAGAAAAAGAGAAGAGATGATTCAAGGAACCAGTGGTGAAGATGATAACGATGAACAATGGACAGAGATCGAGGAACTGGATGATGTGGAAGGCGAAGAGAACACGCCGGTCCTAATTGTCCGATGTCCTAGCTAGTTACATTAATATAGCAATATGCACGACCCGTTATGGTCGCACCACGACGCTACCACCTAAATACAAGTTCCAGTAGAACTGTTTGCTGCTGAATGTACTGAAAACTTGCTTTATAAGTTATGTACGAAATTTATCATCACCTTTACAAAATAAGAATTACGTATTACGTATAAATGGATAAGTTATACATATGAATCTATTCATTGTATTATTCGTACTTAACTTGATCTCAACAGTAGATGACTTTTCTTTTGTTTCTAGTTTATCCACCAACTACCTATTCAACAAAAGCTCACCTAATTTGAGCACTACACAATTCAGTTGACTACGTAGCAGCAAGGTCAGAAAGTGTCAACATTGTGTCAATTGTAGATAAAGCTATAAAATCAGTTTACCTAGTCACGTGACAATAATGAATTAACGAAACAACACAACGTACACTGATAGTGCTCGTAAGTTTGCTCCACTTGTGACGAGTAATTGGCTCTCGAACTCTTGACAACGCACAAGTGCGAAGAACTAAAGAGGACCAAATGATGTACAAGAACGAAAGTTAACGAACAATCACACACACATACACACAACATACATAAGCTGGTAGTGCTCGTGTTACTTGCTATATTTGTTTCACTTGTGACTCACGAACTCGTGACAATGCACAAGTGCGAAGAACTAAAGAGGACCAAATGATGTACAAGAACAAAAGTTAACGAACAATCACACACACATACACACAACATACATAAGCTGGTAGTGCTCGTGTTACTTGCTATATTTGTTTCACTTGTGACTCACGAACTCTTGACAATGCACAAGCGCGAAGAACTAAACAGGACCAAATGATGTACAAGAACGAAAGTTAACGAACAATCACACACACATACACACAACATACATAAGCTGGTAGTGCTCGTGTTACTTGCTATATTTGTTTCACTTGTGACTCACGAACTCTTGACAATGCACAAGCGCGAAGAACTAAACAGGACCAAATGATGTACAAGAACGAAAGTTAAAGAACAATCACACACACGTACACACAACATACATAAGCTGGTAGTCTTGCTATATTTGTTAAACTTGTGACTCACGAACTCTTGACAATGCACAAGCGCGAAGAAGTGTACAATTACGAAACTTAACGCACGAACCCCCGGGACACATGCACACAACACACACACGCACGCACGCACACACTCACACACACACACACTCACACACACACACACACACAAACACACACACACACACACACAAACACACACACAGATAGACAACACACCAAACACACACGTACGCTGATAGTGCTCGTGTTACTCCTCTGACGAGTAGTTTCTCTTGACAACGCACAAGGCTGAAGCGTGACGAACGTGACGATGAAACAGCAGAACTAAATCCGCGCTTGATTTTGTATTGCGTTATAGATACCGTATACCCAATGAAACACTTTAAAAACATGGCGGAATCAAATACATTGTATCAAGATTTGACCCCGACTATGAATGTCATTAAAAATACGCGACCCGTCTGTAACAACACTCCTGACGATCGGATCGTGTAGCAATCAATCTAGAAGTCAAAAATGAGTAGTTTCATTTTTGTTTCATGTCGCAGAACCGCGTGGCTGTAGAGAACAAGAGTTGTACTGCCCGTCCTCGTACCCAGTCTCGGAACAAGGGGCGGGTCGTTTTCTCCTCCTTCTTGGCAACGCATAACTCAGGACAGGAACATTTTTAAGCGATGAAAATTTCACCAATACCTTCAGAATAGACTGGAAGAGGGCCTTTTTATAGAATAGTCGATGTTATACTTTAGCACAGCATCGACTAAACGGCCTGTGTCTTGTATAATTAGATATCTTGTATGACTTATTTACGGTAGTACTGATCAGAAAAAAAAAAAGAACCGCTGAACACGAGTGGTATCAAGCAGAGCCAAAAAAGAAACGGTCCCGCTAAACGCGATCGGTATCAAGCAGATCAGAAAAGAAACGGTCCGCTAAAAGGCAACGTTATTGAGAGAGTCATGAATCTCTCGCTTGGCGACGTTACGGGAAGGCTAAGCGTACCCTGCAAAACCAACGTGGCCATCGAAAGAGTACTACCGATAAAGTTATTCAAATGTATGTAAATGTAGCTACCTACTCTTACTAAGCTTGGTTTACAATATGACATTAGCTGAACGTTGCGTCAGCGTTGCCTTCTGTCAGTGTCGTTATGTGATGTTGGAATAGACTTTAGTTCCATTCCTTACTTATCAGATGCATGCAGGTATTCTTTACACTCTAGTTTACCCAAGTCTGACGCAAGGTTTGTCAAATGTCATATGCATTCTAACGTACTAATCGGTACCCTATGAAGATACTTTTGGTTTGAAAGAGGTATCTGGGTTTGGGGTACATGTACAAAGGTCTTACATGTAGATCTTGTGGTTGATGATTTCATCATATATGTGGTTGCTGTGTCATCAGAGCATTGAATCCGAATGGCTTCAGTTACACATAGTGATTTCATGGCATGGTAGTACTTTTCCACTTTAGTGTTGAGGGTACATCTTTCAAGCCTAGGCACATTGTTTTGCACATACATAATGTTGCATGTAAGCACTTCTTTTTTACTGTAGCTACTCTTAGTACGAACCAAAGGATTCTCAGTGTAAAGTTGGTCTCGAAAAGAAAAAGGCACTGAATTTGCTTTTAGCACTTCTGTATGGCTTCTGTTCACTCCAACTGGCTATTTCTTGATCACCAAGTACTGTATTGAGAATGTATGTCTATATGTGTGTTTGTATGTGATTTTGTTTCTTTGATCTGTTCAAAGTTTAATTTGCTTTTAGCACTACTGTATGACTTCTGTTCCAACTGGCCAGGAGACATTATTTCTTGATCACCAAGTATTGTATTGTACGTGTGTGTGTGTGTGTGTGTGTGTGTGTGTGTGTGTGTGTGTGTGTGTGTGTGTGTGTGTGTGTGTGTGTGTGTGTGTGTGCTGAGCCCATCTAGCACTGCCATCTCCCTGTCTAGAACTGCCACCAGCCATCCAGCACCGCAAGGACGAGGACATGGATAAAGAGGTGGGAGAGATGATAGAGGACAAGGCAGAAGAGGACAAGGATGAAAAGAAAGAGGATGAGGTGGAAGAGGATGAGGATGGGAAGGAGCTAGGACAAGGTGGAAGACTAATTTGCGATAAAAGGGAAGTAACGTGTTGAAATTGCGGTCAATTTTTCAGAGTGAGTTCTAAACTCACAAAGTTGCTGAAAACGTCATGCCCCCAATGCGAGGTGGAAGCGGCGGTGGAAAGGATGAGGTGGAAGAGGCCGTGTGGTTACCTGTTAAGCATTTTAATCGACTCTGGTAATATATATGTGTATAACTATTACTATTAATGTTTATTAAATACATTCATGTGCTGTTATGATATACTGTTATACATTTGTAGTGATAATGGCCAGTCTAAGTACAGCAAGGGAAGATTTTCATATATAAAACACGCATCCCGCCTTTAACTAAGACTTCAGTTCTGATATCGGATCGCTTAGCTTCCTTCATAATTCTACATGTCATAGCAAATTGCACTGTTATGTAGAAAAAAACAAGTTAATAAAAACATTCTCTACAAGAAGGTTGGTGGTATATAGGATTTGATGACATTGGTGGTGTAAAAAGCAAGGAAACAAGGTCTTATCAGAAGGGAAAATGTAATAGTCCTATATTTAGCACACAAACAACACATGCCCTAGAAATGTGCTAAATATAGGACTATTACATTTTCCCTTCTGATAAGACCTTGTTTCCTTGCTTTTTACACCAACCAGAGTCATCAAATCCTATATACCACCAAGAGAATGTTTTTATTAACTTGTTGGAATCATCACAATTTCGCGTATAATGACGTCATAGACACCAGACATTTGCCTCAGCTGCTGCTCTAAATGGACCATCCTGGCTTTCAGCCAAAAGTCAATACTTATCGACACAGTCAAAGCAGTGCATTTGGCCTTTTAGGTCTCATACTTCCTCCTTTATGATAAACGTCCTTATTTCGTACGCGATCAACGATTCTTATCATTCATTCAAGGCCTTATATCTTTAGAAAAACCACAAACACAAGACCTCAACATATACCACGCAACCCACAGACCCTTATACTCTTACAAAAAACTATTTAGAAGCCTAAGGTTTGTATCACGGCTTTACAACAGTCCAAGACCTGAAGGAGGTACAGAACACGTTAATTTGACTTTGAAGTCCTGGTCTACTTGACTCTTATACGCCCCTCGAGAAGTGCCCGCGCAAATTTAATTAAGAAACGATGATGGTACATGCGACGTAATGGGAATAGATATTGCGTTTCCAATCCCGTTCCGTAAGGTCTTCAATCTATGGTTATATTTGTTTCAGGCCACCGTTTACCCGGGTTAAGATGCAGAGAATTGGACATATTCAGGTTGTGCATTTTGATCGTTTGAAGCCATTTGCTGCAGGAACCCGAGCCAGTGAAACAGGGAGAGCACATGAACAGCGACCTTGTATGGTCCCACAACCAGAAAAACTTGTACAAACTGTGGACCCAGATCCACTGCCGGTGTGTGAGAATGGACAGCCTCCTGAAGAAGTCCCTATTGTGCCAGATCCTCCAGTTCTATATGCACCAGATCCACCTCAAGCTGTATCCCGATACCCTAGTAGAATAAGGAGACCACCAGACCGCTATATTAAAGGAAAGGGAGCTGTGTAATGGAGAGCTAACATGTAGCAAGTTACCTGATCACATCACAGGCGTTACATGTAGCAAGTTACCTCATCACATTACGGGACTATACGTGTATACATGTACCTGCATGCATGCATGGCTGCAATTGTATGAACCCTGAACGCTACATTAGTTGCCAGACTGTCTGGTTGCCTTCTATTGTTTAGGATCTCGAGTGATTGCATGATATATTTTTCAGTGCTGCTTAATTATAATCTCTCGCTGTCAAGATCCTCGGCTATTATTATACACCTCTTTACTTCCCAGGACCACTACAAGGTCATCTTCCAGATGGTACTTGTGTTTGTGGATTCATTCAATAACTATACTCTAATTACTAATAGCCATTTTGTATCTTCTGTCTGTCTGTCTGTCTGTCTGTCTGTCTGTCTGTCTGTCTGTCTGTCTGTCTGTCTGTCTGTCTGTCTGTCTGTCTGTCTGTCTGTCTGTCTGTCTGTCTGTCTGTCTGTCTGTCTGTCTGTCTGTCTGTCTGTCTGTCTGTCTGTCTGTCTGTCTGTCTGTCTGTCTGTCTGTCTGTCTGTCTGTCTGTCTGTCTGTCTGTCTGTCTGTCTGTCTGTCTGTCTGTCTGTCTGTCTGTCTGTCTGTCTGTCTGTCTGTCGTCTGTCTGGGCGGAAGGACGGAACGGACGGATGGATGGTACGATTTTACGTATCATGTCCAGAAATTGTGGACATCAGTGCATAGAATTGTGATTAAAAATTTCTGATTTCACCGTTAAACTCACCAGACACTTTAGAGATTTATCACGTTATTAAAACAGCTAATTAATTTTAAAATATATAGCTAGTGTGTCTCAGTGTGTCAGGGTATGTATGTATGTATGTAATGTATGTATGTATGTATGTATGTATGTATGTATGTATGTATGTATGTATGTATGTATGTATGTATGTATGTATGTATGTATGTATGTATGTATGTATGTATGTATGTATGTATGTATGTATGTATGTATGTATGTATGTATGTATGTATGTATGTATGTATGTATGTATGTATGTATGTATGTATGTATGTATGTATGTATGTATGTATGTATGTATGTATGTATGTATGTATGTATGTATGTATGTATGTATGTATGTATGTGGAACGTTCTATACGAAAATGGGTCTTTTGGATTTCATTTTATAACATAAAATTTAAATCGATACATCTTCCGTCATATTAACGCTATCGGGTTCCTATTGTTAACACAACATACCACACCATTACTATATGTGAAAATCCGAAAATGGGTCTTGTGGATTTCATTTAATAACATAAAATTTAAATCGATATATCTTCCGTCATATTAACGCTATCGGGTTCCTATTTTTAACACAACATACCACACCATTACTACATGTGAAAATCCATTTTGGTGTCTTACACATGCGGGGTACCGACGTTACAAGGTCCGATACCCCGTAGGGTTCAAAACGGCCACATCTTCAGGTAGGAGTGTCCAAATCGGTTCAAAATAGGTATCTATGTAGAAGGGTCCTACCGCTATTGATTTGTTCTGTTCGTTAATTTTTACTTTATCCGTTATGGAGATACAAGTGTGCAAAGAAATTGCATATTTCCCGGGCGTTTACGCGCCATTAACGTATTACGACTGGCTTCGAGGACGTCCTTGTAATACGTTAATGGCGCGTAACGCCCGGGAAATATGCAATTTCTTTGCGCACTTGTATC
The DNA here is from genome assembly GCA_013339895.1 of Ephydatia muelleri. Lineage (NCBI taxonomy): Eukaryota > Metazoa > Porifera > Demospongiae > Spongillida > Spongillidae > Ephydatia > Ephydatia muelleri. Next base: position 6,006,929 of record JABACO010000005.1, read on the forward strand.
TCCATAACGGATAAAGCAAAACTTAACGAACAGAACAAATCAATAGCGGTAGGACCCTTCTACATAGGTACCTATTTTGAACCGATTTGGACACTCCTACCTGAAGATGTGGCCGTTTTGAACCCTACGGGGTATCGGACCTTGTAACGTCGGTACCCCGCATGTGTAAGACACCAAAAAGGCGTATAGAACGTTCCATATGTGTATAAATATTAAAATTATTTTATTGCTAAAAAAAAATACTATTGTTTTCTAATTAATTGTACATCTGTATGGTAGGGAAGTTAGGTTAGGCCATTGCATCCTGCCAAACTAAGGCTGATCTAAACATACGCATGCGCGTCAGTCATACGCGTTAGATTGTAACTCGTGCTCCTGCCTTCCAGAGGTCACATGGGCTATTCCATTATTTAATTATACACCCCTACAGATGACAATAAATGGTGTCCAGGGGGGTATAAGGAATTTGTCCCGGGGGGGGGGGGGGGGGGGGGGGGGGGATCATTTAAATCCCTGTCCCGGGGGGTTAGAAGGCATAATAGAAGCTTGTCCAGGGGGGAGTGGAACAACATAGAAGCAGAGATAATATATAGAATTATCTCTGATAGAAGATTGTCCAGGGGGGTGGGGCAAAACAGAAGCTCGTCCAGGGGACATTTACAAGTCTGTCCCTGGGGGGTAGAGGTATAATACAAGCTTGTCCAGGGGTGTTTTATAAATTGTCCCGGGGGTATACGTTTGCAATTATTGTCATCTGTAGGGGTGTACGGTTAAATGATGGAATAGCCCAATAGATATTACTCTAGTATCTATGGTTTTCCTCATAGTTGTTAGAATAGTAATTGCTGTAGGTGGCTTTTGTTCTTTTGGGTATCTTAGATAGGTCGTTAACCATCCTCCACTTTGCACCTTGTCGCTAATAGTTCATAACCCTAACCCATGTTCTGTTCTGTGGGCCTCCCTAATCTGTTGTATCCATTCTGTTGCAGTTTGTGTTCCCTCTGGGGACACCAAAAAACTTGGCCGCCAAACTTTCCTGCACTCCCTGCATATACGCTACGTAGGGAGTTATACGAGGGTCTGGGTACATCAAGTTGGTGGTCAGCATCACCCTCAAGCAAGCTACAAACCAGAGCCTCATAAGGAACGGGCTGCTAAAAGACAACAATATTGTCAGAGTCCTGAACATGCTCATTCAGCGAAACGTTAAGGCCACTCAAAGGTGTGTTGTACATGTACACACAGCTACCTACTCTTACTACATTTGTACGTGGTGTGATGTGGGCGTGCATTATGCAATCACGGGACTACATGTATATACAGGTACTGGTACTTCTTGTGGGAGCTTTATAGGGATCAGATGTGTATCTGTATTGTTAGAAATGCCCTAATTGCATACGATTAGGGTCGACTATCTTTGGTCAATAGTAACTTTGAGGCAATAGTGATATCAAAAGCAAGGGGAAAAGGGTTAATGATAAGGAAAAACAGAGTAGTCCTATATTTAGAGTGTAGCACACATTGTAGGACATTACGTTGTTCATGTGTTCATACTACCCTTGTTCCCTTCCTTTTTTACACCACCTTTGCCTTTAAGTTCTATATCCCACCAAGTTTCTCATAGAGAATGTGTAACTACACTGTGGATCTGGGGATCCTCCCCAAATGCTAATTTCACTAAGCAATGTTATCAGTCAATCAGAAATGATGTGAAGGACCCATTAAATATCTAATTTATGAGACAACAGTACAAACGCACACAATACACTATGTGTGTGTGCATGTGGAGGAAGGAGAGGTGGTGCTAGATGATGAGGATGAGGGAGGAGTGGTGCGTATCTGGTTGTGTTGAAGATCTTCTTACAGCCTGAATGCCTCCATGGAGCCAGTATTCATCATTGTGCTTGGTGTAATGCCTTTTCAATGTAGCATACTTTCATAAGCAGTCAATCCTGGCATCTGTTCTGATGATGTCCATGGAGGCATTCCATTTATTGCTAGAGAAGTACGCCCTCTTTGCATTGTCGTTGTTTTTTTTTTCAACACCTAAACATATAGAAAAATTGCACTGCAGTTTCCATTCAGAATCACCATCAATTGATATACACACCTTGGCCTGAAAACGTTCGACCGCCTAATGCACTCTGGTACATGGTATACCATACAGTGCATGTATGGTGTAACATGACTCTTTTCGTAACCTCCTGCAGGTATTGACATCAATCCATTGCTTTGCCTAATAGAAAATATAATCAGTAACAGTTCTCAGTACTACCTACACCTTAACGTTCTGGTGTATAGTGTCAGGATGAATTGGCACTTCAGCAGATAAGGTGTTGCAAAGCTCTTGAAAGTCCTGCCATCCATGTTAATGAACCACATTACTGATCAGTCAGGCCTTCTGCTTACCTTCCATTCCCAAATGCTTTTGATATGGTCTCATAGTCTTCACAACCTTTGACGACAGCTATTGTGTGGTTGCCTGCATGTTCAGAAACAAATTACTTATTTTGAGGGGGAAAGGACAATGCTGTACACAGATCTACATGTATGCATCCCTCCTTGGCAAGTGTGTAGTTACTATTGGTTTGGGTCACATATGTGGCATGTAGTGACTGCATGCTATAGACATGTAAGTGAGTGATGTTAGAACTTGACTGTGGGCAGCCAAATTATTCATTGCCTATTGTCTCTGTAATTAATGTTTTTACAGCAGTTAGCAATCACCATGCATCTTCATGTGTGTAATGAGGCACTACATGTAACTGTCCACCCTTTCCACACACACGCGCACACACACACACACACACACACACACACACACACACACACACACACACTTACCAGTTCCTGATAAATATCTGCCTTGAGGAACTAAGATAGAAAAAGACAAGATCATCATGTTGCTCGTCCTTGAAAATTTAGCACCATCACCACTGAATTTTACAGGAATCTTCTCACCAGGCTGGAACAAAGTTGGACATTCCCCAAGCTGCAAATGAATGCAAAGATGGGACAGTGTCCAGCAAAATCACCCTTCTGGGTAATTTTTCAAGTTTTCAATTTATTTATTTATTTATTTATTTTTCATAAGCCTCTATCAAATTACATGTATTCTTACACATCCAAAATTGGACTATCCATCATAAAGTTATTGGGTACTGAATTTATAGTTACCCATACATTTCCATGTGCGCGTTACTTTTCTTTTTGCTAGACACACTGTCCATATATTACTGATATTTGTAAAAACACTACCCAGTCTAGTTATCTCCTCCGGAATTGCCGTTTCAACGTGCCTATAAGACCCATCAAACGTTGGGATACTAAATAGTTTCACTGTTTTGTTGAGCTCCGATTTAGCAGCGCTAACTTTGCTTGCTCTTGGAAGGCTATCGCATTTCATTGAGAGCGCTTGCTAAAATGCATCACTCACACAATAAATACAGGACTTAGAACAGACGTTTACATGTTTTCGTTTGGTCAGAAAGGAAAGGAACCCTCTGAGGCATGGACTAGGGTGCTGATATGAAAATGAAGATTTCAATACTGAATACTTTTTCCTTCCTGGTCCAAGTATCATGATAAGTTGGGTGATGGATGCACCATTGACTTCCCTATTCGCTTACACAATAAGTTGAAATGGTCATCTAGGACTTTTATCAAGCAAGATGATGGACAGTAATGCCCAAGGCTTTGAGGAAGTTTTAGTAGTAAACCTAGTTAAAAAAAGATGTTAGGAACATGCTCATGGTTCTCAGAACTCAATAACCATTTGTTTCTTCCCATCACTGTCCCCTCCTTCCCATCACAGTCCCCTCCTTCCCATCACTGTCCCCTCCTTCCCATCACTGTCCCTCCTTCCCATCACTGTCCCCTCCTTCCCATCACTGTCCCCTCCTTCCCATCACTGTCCCCTCCTTCCCATCACTGTCCCCTCCTTCCCATCACTGTCCCCTCCTTCCCATCACTGTCCCCTCCTTCCCATCACTGTCCCCTCCTTCCCATCACTGTCCCCTCCTTCCCATCACTGTCCCCTCCTTCCCTCACTGGTCCCCTCCTTCCCATCACTGTCCCCTCCTTCCCATCACTGTCCCCCTCCTTCCCATCACTGTCCCCGTCCTTCCCATCACTGTCCCCTCCTTCCCATCACTGTCCCCTCCTTCCATCACTGTCCCCTCCTTCCCATCACTGTCCCCTCCTTCCATCACTGTCCCCTCCTTCCCATCACTGTCCCCTCCTTCCCATCACTGTCCCCCTCCTTCCCATCACTGTCCCCTCCTTCCCATCACTGTCCCCATCCTTCCCATCACTGTCCTCCCCTCCTTCCCATCACTGTCCCCTCCTTCCCATCACTGTCCCTCCTTCCCATCACTGTCCCCCTCCTTCCCATCACTGTCCCCTCCTTCCCATCACTGTCCCCTCCTTCCCATCACTGTCCCCTCCTTCCCATCACTGTCCCCTCCTTCCATCACTGTCCCCCTCTTCCCATCACTGTCCCCTCCTTCCCATCACTGTCCCTCCTGCCCATCACTGTCCCTCCTTCCCATCACTGTCCCCCTCCTTCCCATCACTGTCCCCCTCCTTCCCATCACTGTCCCCTCCTTCCCATCACTGTCCCCTCCTTCCCATCACTGTCCCCTCCTTCCCATCACTGTCCCCTCCTTCCCATCACTGTCCCCTCCTTCCCATCACTGTCCCCTCCTTCCCATCACTGTCCCCTCCTTCCCATCACTGTCCCCTCCTTCCCATCACTGTCCCCTCCTTCCCATCACTGTCCCCTCCTTCCCATCACTGTCCCCTCCTTCCCATCACTGTCCCCTCCTTCCCATCACTGTCCCCTCCTCCCATCACTGGTCCCCATCCTTCCCATCACTGTCCCCTCCTTCCCATCACTGTCCCCTCCTTCCCATCACTGTCCCCTCCTTCCCATCACTGTCCCCTCCTTCCCATCACTGTCCCCTCCTTCCCATCACTGTCCCCTCCTTCCCATCACTGTCCCCTCCTTCCCATCACTGTCCCCTCCTTCCCATCACTGTCCCCTCCTTCCCATCACTGTCCCCCTCCTTCCCATCACTGTCCCCTCCTTCCCATCACTGTCCCCTCCTTCCCATCACTGTCCCCTCCTTCCATCACTGTCCCCTCCTTCCCATCACTGTCCCCTCCTTCCCATCACTGTCCCCTCCTTCCCATCACTGTCCCCTCCTTCCCATCACTGTCCCCTCCTTCCCATCACTGTCCCCTCCTTCCCATCACTGTCCCCTCCTTCCCATCACTGTCCCCTCCTTCCCATCACTGTCCCCTCCTTCCCATCACTGTCCCCCTCCTTCCCATCACTGTCCCCTCCTTCCCATCACTGTCCCCTCCTTCCCATCACTGTCCCCTCCTTCCCATCACTGTCCCCTCCTTCCCATCACTGTCCCCTCCTTCCCATCACTGTCCCCTCCTTCCCATCACTGTCCCCTCCTTCCCATCACTGTCCCCTCCTTCCATCACTGTCCCCTCCTTCCCATCACTGTCCCCTCCTTCCCATCACTGTCCCTCCTTCCCATCACTGTCCCCTCCTTCCCATCACTGTCCCCTCCTTCCCATCACTGTCCCCTCCTTCCCATCACTGTCCCCTCCTTCCCATCACTGTCCCCTCCTTCCCATCACTGTCCCCTCCTTCCCATCACTGTCCCCCTCCTTCCCATCACTGTCCTTCCCCTCCTTCCCATCACTGTCCCCTCCTTCCCATCACTGTCCCCTCCTTCCCATCACTGTCCCCTCCTTCCCATCACTGTCCCCTCCTTCCCATCACTGTCCCCTCCTTCCCATCACTGTCCCCTCCTTCCCATCACTGTCCCCCCTTCCCATCACTGTCCCCTCCTTCCCATCACTGTCCCCCCTCCTTCCCATCACTGTCCCCTCCTTCCCCATCACTGTCCCCTCCTCCCATCACTGTCCCCTCCTTCCCATCACTGTCCCCTCCTTCCATCACTGTCCCCTCCTTCCCATCACTGTCCCCTCCTTCCCATCACTGTCCCCCCTTCCCATCACTGTCCCCTCCTTCCCATCACTGTCCCCTCCTTCCCATCACTGTCCCTCCTTCCCATCACTGTCCCCTCCTTCCCATCACTGTCCCCTCCTTCCCATCACTGTCCCCTCCTTCCCATCACTGTCCCCTCCTTCCCATCACTGTCCCCTCCTTCCCACTGTCCCCTCCTTCCCATCACTGTCCCCTCCTTCCCATCACTGTCCCCTCCTTCCCATCACTGTCCCCTCCTTCCCATCACTGTCCCCCCTTCCCATCACTGTCCCCTCCTTCCCATCACTGTCCTCCTTCCCATCACTGTCCCCCCTTCCCATCACTGTCCCCTCCTTCCCATCACTGTCCCCTCCTTCCCATCACTGTCCCCTCCTTCCCATCACTGTCCCCTCCTTCCCATCACTGTCCCCTCCTTCCCATCACTGTCCCCCCTTCCCATCACTGTCCCCTCCTTCCCATCACTGTCCCCTCCTTCCCATCACTGTCCCCTCCTTCCCATCACTGTCCCCTCCTTCCCATCACTGTCCCCTCCTCCCATCACTGTCCCCTCCTTCCCATCACTGTCCCCTCCTTCCCATCACTGTCCCCTCCTTCCCATCACTGTCCCCTCCTTCCCATCACTGTCCCCTCCTTCCCATCACTGTCCCCTCCTTCCCATCACTGTCCCCTCCTTCCCATCACTGTCCCCTCCTTCCCATCACTGTCCCCTCCTTCCCCCATCACTGTCCCCTCCTTCCCATCACTGTCCCCTCCTTCCCATCACTGTCCCCTCCTTCCCATCACTGTCCCCTCCTTCCCATCACTGTCCCCTCCTTCCCATCACTGTCCCCTCCTTCCCATCACTGTCCCCTCCTTCCCATCACTGTCCCCTCCTTCCCATCACTGTCCCCTCCTTCCCATCACTGTCCCCTCCTTCCCATCACTGTCCCCTCCTTCCCATCACTGTCCCCTCCTTCCCTCACTGTCCCCTCCTTCCCATCACTGTCCCCTCCTTCCCATCACTGTCCCCTCCTTCCCATCACTGTCCCCTCCTTCCCATCACTGTCCCCTCCTTCCCATCACTGTCCCCTCCTTCCCATCACTGTCCCCTCCTCCCATCACTGTCCCCTCCTTCCCATCACTGTCCCCTCCTTCCCATCACTGTCCCCTCCCCTTCCCATCACTGTCCCCTCCTTCCCATCACTGTCCCCTCCTTCCCATCACTGTCCCCTCCTTCCCATCACTGTCCCCTCCTTCCCATCACTGTCCCCTCCTTCCATCACTGTCCCCTCCTTCCCATCACTGTCCCCTCCTTCCCATCACTGTCCCCTCCTTCCCATCACTGTCCCCCCTCCTTCCCATCACTGTCCCCCTCCTTCCCATCACTGTCCCCTCCTTCCCATCACTGTCCCCTCCTTCCCATCACTGTCCCCTCCTTCCCATCACTGTCCCCTCCTTCCCATCACTGCCCCTCCTTCCCATCACTGTCCCCTCCTTCCCATCACTGTCCCCTCCTTCCCATCACTGTCCCCTCCTTCCCATCACTGTCCCCTCCTTCCCATCACTGTCCCCCTCCTTCCCATCACTGTCCCCTCCTTCCCATCACTGTCCCCCTCCTTCCCATCACATAAACATACAACTTGTGACAACACCATACATTTACAAAGCCAAATACAATGTCACATAGTCTGCATATTCAGTAGCATTAAATGACCACACAAAAGCTTTCCATTTGAGTTTGTCACCTGGAAGATGGCTGGCAGTCCATGCTACATTGTTCATCAAGGTGGGTCCAATCCCTGGCCCATACCAGGTGGTCCCCACTGAGCCTGGAACCTGAATTTTGGCAGACCACCTAGGTATGTACACTTCAATAACACCAAGAGGAGTTCTTTTTAACTGACCAGATTGGGGGGAGGAGGGAATACCTTGTGAGTAGTGGGGGAAAAACAATCTGCCATGATAACATGATGTGATGGGGAGGAGGGGACAGTGATGGGGAGGAGGGGACAGTGTTGGGGAGGAGGGGACAGTGTTGGGGAGGAAGGGACAGTGATGGGAAAGAGGGGACAGTGGTGTGGAGGAGGGGACAGTAGAATAGGAAGGAGGGAGACAGTGGTGGGGAGGAGGGGACAGTGATGGGAAGGAGGAGACAGTGATAGGGAGGAAGGAGGGGGACAGTGGTGGGAAGGAGAAGACAGTACGGTGGCCCTGGAGGTCGCGCGACCAAACATTGTACGACAAGCGGTTTTTTTTGATTGAACAATACAGCGACGGTCCGATTCCGTGTTCGAGCAATGGAGCAGCGGTCCGATTCTGCGATCAATCCCATTCCGCGATCAAACGATCATCCACTTCCGCTACCGCGCTAACTAGCATTGATCTATTTTTGGGATCAAACAACGGTCTATATCTGGGATCGAACAACGGTCTATTTTTGAGATCGAACAGCGGACCGTTTCTCCGACCGACCAGCCAAACGTACTATGGGATATATAGGTGGTACCTTGCATGACGTCACGTAATTTTATACTATTATTCGATATACAATAGTACTTGAGGCGAGCAGTATGGTTCACAGAGACGACCCAATAGTCGACCGTAAGTTAGCATATCACTATCAGGTAACGATGCATATACATGCACATGCAGGGCTAATAGTGCGATACTGGAGGCAGCAGAAGACAATCCTGGTCATACTCGGCTAATGCACCACGTGGTTGTTGGGTTAGTGTGTATGCTGGCTACACTGGCGCAGTAGCAGTAAACTAACGGCATCGCTATACCTTCAGGCTAACATGGCTCAAGAAAAGGCTCGCTGCGCTGGGACTTAAACGGCGCAACGTTGTGGAAACACGCCTTACACTTGGACATCAGGCCATTAAGGTCAGTACTTTTTGCCGGGCTATGCAAATACAGAGTGGCGTGACGTCTCCACGTGGGGGGCATAGAATGAACTTCAAACGTCCAACTGCTGCCTCGGATACCGGGTAATGTGGAGATTGCTACAATTGAAGTACCGGTACACCATTAAAGGGTAGCCTCATCTTTGGGTGAGGTACACGTGATCCTCCTTGACATACATCACTCATCTAGATCCACTGTGATGATGCTACTGGCAGTACAGTAATGGATCCTATTGCTTCACGACTACGTAAAGTTAAACGACTTACAAGGAGAACATATGTGAACAAGGCAAGCGACCAGCCCCATGTGTGCAGCTACCTATACCTTGAACTTAGTGTTTCATTTCAGGGTCCAAACTGGTGTTGGCACATCGATGGGTATGACAAGCTCAAACCGTTTGGCTTCCCCATTCATGCTTGTATTGATGGGTAAGTAGTATCTGTATCTTGTTTCATAATTTTCATGGTAGCATCTATGCAGGATGTGTTTGAGTATTCAGTTTTTGTGTTTTGTATTTTATATGTACTGTGTGGTTTGTGTGTGACATATTTCATATGTGCTGTGTTTTTGGGTGATATGTGCTGTGTGTTTGTGTGCTGCTTTGTGCAGTGCTAAAACAACTCACCCTTCCCCCACCTAGGTGTTTGATTGTCTTTTGTGGTCACACCTTTTGACTGTGTGTGTGTGTGTGTGTGTGTGTGTGTGTGTGTGTGTGTGTGTGTGTGTCCTCGCATCTGTGTGTTGTTGACTGTATTTGTGTGGCTGTATTGCAGTGCTTGTGTGGTATGAGCATTTGAACTGGTGTGTTTTGTATGCTGGCTGCTTGTGTCAACCTAGATATTCCTATCAAGTGCTAAAACAACTCATCCTTCCCCCACCTAGGTGTTTGATTGTCTTTTTGTGGTCACACCTTTGACTGTACAGCTATGTGTGTGTGTGTGTGTGTGTGTCCTCGCATCTGTGTGTTGTTGACTGTATTTGTGTGGCTGTATTGCAGTGTTTGTGTGGTATGAGCATTTGAACTGGTGTGTTTTGTGTGCTTGCATGGTAAAACCAAAATCCGTCCTCAACTGAGGAGGTCCTTAATTTATTGTGTTGATATGTCAGTCTTAAGCAGTGGTTCGTGTCCTCTTGGGCACAGCAAATCGAACACTTCATCTGGAGCTTCCCGCCGGACAAAAAGAAATAAACTTTTCATGGCAACTATCGTATGCTGTGTCCTTCACACTCTCGTTATCATGATGATGAGGCAAATGGCTATAAGGAACAACACACCTGGTTCTCTGTAACATATGATGCGCTGGATGGAGACATTTAACAACATGATTTAACAGTTGTGTAAAATATGTATACTAGTATGAGATTGTAATTGTAATCTAAAAATGATTTAATTGAAATTGTTTCTGCACTGCATGCAAGATGTCGAAGGAGGATTCTCTAGTTAATGATACTGTGTTCCAGGACCAATTGCGTGCAGCCCTCAAAAAGACACTTGCGGGTCGAACGATCATCGTCTCAGACTCATTCGTCTGCATCAGCCAGCAACGAGAGGTCCCCGCGTCACCGACAATCGTCCTCAACTGGATCTGTGCATACTCCGATAGTCACGTAGTCGTGAAGCAATAGGATCCATTACTGTACTGCCAGTAGCATCATCACAGTGGATCTAGATGAGTGATGTATGTCAAGGAGGATCACGTGTACCTCACCCAAAGATGAGGCTACCCTTTAATGGTGTACCGGTACTTCAATTGTAGCAATCTCCACATTACCCGGTATCCGAGGCAGCAGTTGGACGTTTGAAGTTCATTCTATGCCCCCCACGTGGAGACGTCACGCCACTCTGTATTTGCATAGCCCGGCAAAAAGTACTGACCTTAATGGCCTGATGTCCAAGTGTAAGGCGTTAAGTCCCAGCGCAGCGAGCCTTTTCTTGAGCCATGTTAGCCTGAAGGTATAGCGATGCCGTTAGTTTACTGCTACTGCGCCAGTGTAGCCAGCATACACACTAACCCAACAACCACGTGGTGCATTAGCCGAGTATGACCAGGATTGTCTTCTGCTGCCTCCAGTATCGCACTATTAGCCCTGCATGTGCATGTATATGCATCGTTACCTGATAGTGATATGCTAACTTACGGTCGACTATTGGGTCGTCTCTGTGAACCATACTGCTCGCCTCAAGTACTATTGTATATCGAATAATAGTATAAAATTACGTGACGTCATGCAAGGTACCACCTATATATCCCATAGTACGTTTGGCTGGTCGGTCGGAGAAACGGTCCGCTGTTCGATCTCAAAAATAGACCGTTGTTCGATCCCAGATATAGACCGTTGTTTGATCCCAAAAATAGATCAATGCTAGTTAGCGCGGTAGCGGAAGTGGATGATCGTTTGATCGCGGAATGGGATTGATCGCAGAATCGGACCGCTGCTCCATTGCTCGAACACGGAATCGGACCATCGCTGTATTGTTCAATCAAAAAAACCGCTTGTCGTACAATGTTTGGTCGCGCGACCTCCAGGGCCACCGTAGAGGAGGGAACAGTGACAGGAAGGTGATGCAGAGCAAGGGGAACAGTACAGCACAACCAAATGGCTGACCATCTCTTGAGCATTGTTTTCTACATCGTCATGGTGTAGTCCTGAGTACCATGGTGGCCCCCACAATTCTTACTGCAATGATGAATGTTGAAGGTGGGCCAGCCAACAGGATTGATCCGCTCAGTGTAGGAATACAGGTAAAGATCTGAGTGTTGGGGAGGAGGTGGAGTGGGGTTGTGGTGTTTGGCATAGCAATAGTTAAAAACAGCAGCACAAGCACATGTTGCAGAGGTACAAGATACCAACCATTACCCTGTACATGCTTCAAAAGTCACTGCCAAGCAACCCCCTTACAACCCCCTTACAACCCCCTTACAACCCGATTCTAAAAGCTGTGTGTGCCTTCATCTGTGTTAAATTTACGTACATACATACATACATACATACATACATAAATACATACGTACGTACATACATCCATACATACATAAATACATACATCGATACATACATACACACACACATACATTACATTACATATGTACATACATGTACCTTAACTTCTACGTTTCCATCACATGGCCTAATTGCAAGACAGGGAGAACGGGTCTCTTTGTGAAAGCTTTCCATTTGAGTTTGTCACCTGGAGGATGGCTGGCAGTCCATGCCACATTGTTCATCAAGGTGGGTCCAATCCCTGGCCCATACCAGGTGGTCCCCACTGAGCCTGGAACCTGAACTTTGGCAGACCACCTGGGTATGTACACTTCACTAACACTCAAGAGGAGTTCTTTTTAACTGACTAGATTGGGGGGAGGAGGGAATATCTTGAGAGTAGTGGGAAAAAACAATCTGCCATGATAACATGATGTGATGGGGAGGAGGGGACAGTGATGGGAAGGAGAGGACGGAGGGGACAGTGATGGGGAGGAGGGGACAGTGATGGGAAGGAGGGGACAGTGATGGGGAGGAGGTGACAGTGATGGGAAGGATGGGACAGTGACAGGAAGGAGGAGAGCGTGATGCGGAGCAAGGGGAACAGTACAGCACAACCAAATGGCTGACCATCTCTTGAGCATTGTTTTCCACATTGTCATGGTGTAGTCTAGAGTACCTTGGTGGCCCCCACCATTCTTATTGCAAAGATGAATGTTGAAGGTGGGCCAGCCAACATAGGAATACAGGTAAAGATCTGAGTGTTGGGGAGGAGGTGGAGTGGTGTTGTGGTGTTTGGCATAGCAATAGTTAAAAACAGCAGCACAAGCACATGTTGCAGAGGTACAAGATACCAACCATTACCCTGTACAAGCTTCAAAAGTCACTGCAAAGCTTAACCCCCTTACAACCCGATTCTAAAAGCTGTGTGCCTTCATTTGTGTTAAATTTGCAGCTGCATTGTCTCCCTCTCAGCCCAGGATACTGAGCAGTTGAAAATGTTTCTACACATGCCCAAAACCACCTATGCATGAAAAAGTATATACATGTACATACATGTATAGCATACATGTACACGCATTACATCCATCCATACATCCATACATACACACATTACATAATCATACATACATACATACATACATACATACATACATACATACATACATACATACATACATACATACATACATACATACATACATACATACATACATACATACATACATACATACATACATACATACATACATACATACATACATACATACATACACACACATACATAAATACATACATACATACATACATACATACATACATACATACATACATACATACACACACACATACATAAATACATACATACATACATACACACATACATACATAAATAAATACATACCTACACACACACACACATACATAAATACATACATACATACATACATACATACATACATACATACATACATACATACATACATACATACATACATACATACATACATACCTACATACATACATACATACTACATACATACATACATACATACATACATACACACACATACATAAATACATACATACATACATACATACATACATACATATCATACATACACACACACACATACATAAATACATACATACATACATACATACACACATACATACATAAATAAATACATACCTACACACACACACACATACATAAATACATACATACATACATACATACATACATACATACATACATACATACATACATACATACATACATACATACATACATACGCACACACAAGTAATACACATGTACAAAACACAACACACATAACACATACATAGATGAACATGCAAATACATACATACATACATGCAGACACACTGCAAATACATACATGCAGACACACATACACAATGCATAACATGTAAGCACACGCACACACACCTCACACGAACAAATGCACACAAGTCGAGCACTACACCTGCACATGGCCGTTGAGCATAGCTGACAGGCATCAGTACAGCAGGTGTCTCCAGCAGTCCAGTATCACACTGTTCCCCTGAGGTCACCACATAATCCATACCCCCGTCCACGAACTGGAGGGAGGGAGGGAAGGAGGGAGGGAGGGAAGGAGGGAGGGAGGGAGGGAGGAGAGAGGGAGGAGGGAGAGAGGAGGGAGGAGGGAGGAGAGAGGGAGGAGGGAGGAGGAGAGAGGGAGGAGAGGGAGAGAGAGGGAGGAGGGAGGGAGGAGAGAGGGAGGAGAGAGGGAGGAGGGAGGGAGGAGGGCACCACACACAGGCACATAACAAAGGGTGGGGGGAAAGGCCTTGAGAGAGGTAGACACTGACCTGTGAAGCAATTCTGGGCCTTGGCACTGAGAACAGCCCCAATGCTGGTTCTATTGCAGTTGGAGAACATCTAAAGCCAACAGGGAAAAAACCCATCTTTTAGAGCACAAAGCCAGCCCCAGACCACTAACACAGCCATGTCAGGTAGAAACGCCCAAAGCAGTGCTCCTTCACTAACTCTTTTATTAAATGCAACCAAAAAAAAAAGTTCTTCTGCCCATATTTCTGATGATATATTGCAGGTGACTTGATGACTATAACACCTTAAGTGTTAACTTGCTGGCCTCCCTCCCTCCCTTCCCCCCCTCCCCTCCCCACTTGACTATCCCAATGCTAGTTTTTGGGCCAACCTTGTGAGTGGGTTGTGATCCATCTTGTGCATACTGGTTCATGATGAACACATTGCTGCAGGAGGGAGTGGTAGCGGGATCGTGGTAGCTGCCCCAGCTGTGGCCAATCTCGTGTCCAGTCACCAGCACCTCCTCCACGAAGACCAGGGGATTGGAGGATGAGGTGTACGAGCTCAAAGCTGTGTTGTAGATTATTCGGGTCCCAGATGAGCTGGAGAAGAAGCCTGTGGAGGTGTGGAGTGAGCCCCTCAACCCCCCAGAAGAAATGGGCCCACCTCAACCCTTGGAAGAAACAAATTTGAATCCCTCTCCTCCATCAATCCAAGGAAAAACAAGCCTCCCCTCTCAAAAAAAAAAAAAAACTCAAGCCATCCCTCTAACCTTAGAAGGAACACACACCCCCAATGCCTCTTCTTTATTCCATTGCAAGTTCTAACACTTCTGTGCAATTCTTTCTATTCTTTTCTCCATTGAATGCCCACTTTCAATTCTTCCACACTCATTCCCTACGACTCACTGGTTGAGCATATCCCTCCAGTGGTGGTTGCACTGGGACT
Organism: Ephydatia muelleri; assembly: GCA_013339895.1. Lineage (NCBI taxonomy): Eukaryota > Metazoa > Porifera > Demospongiae > Spongillida > Spongillidae > Ephydatia > Ephydatia muelleri. The sequence goes on from JABACO010000005.1 coordinate 6,022,090, forward strand.
GGCAATGTTGCTCAGCCCTAGGAGGCCATTGGAGAGCACCCAATAGGTGAAAAGGTGTGCCAGACAGTAGCCATCCCACACCTTCCCCTGGCCATCTCCTGTGTTGAACTTGTTCAGGAGCACTGAGGCATCGGATATGTCCTCTTGCGTGTTGTATGTGCTGCCAGAGTAGGAGGTGTGGATCATGATCTGGAAGAGAACATGTTATGAGTTAGTGGGTGCTGTGTGTGTGTGTGTGTGTGTGTGTGTGTGTGTGTGTGTGTGTGTGTGTGTGTGTATGTGTGTGTGTGTGTGTGTGTGTGTGTGTGTGTGTGTGTGTGTGTGTGTGTGTGTGTGTGTGTGTGTGTATTGTATGAGTGTGTGTGTGTGTGTTGTGCCATAGATAATAGCTTTCAGTAGCTAGGGGGTCTGGAAGGTCGCTGTCAGTTCCTAGTAACCCGGACGAGGATATCGCGCGTTCCTAGATCCGCCACTGCAGAGGGAGCCAAAAAGAACACATCCAAGGTTGAAGGGAAGTTACGTAGCCATAGTCGTCGCCACGTGATTATAATTGGGCACTGTCCTTATATGGCTTGTCCCTGTCGCGCGTATCGTATATACCATTTTGTGATTGTCCGCTTCGAATTCTATATAGAACGACCACAATGACAAATGTGGATATGCACACACGCATATGGAAAAGTAGCAACAGAAAAGGGACGTTGATTTCCCAGCTGTCATACTCATAGCCCCACCACGTGGTCGAATATAAAAAGCTATAGGCCTATAGTGGCCTTACTTAACTTATACACTTAGCCTTCAGTGATGCCTTAGTTTTTCAGAAAACAAACACACGTAGTTTAATACGTATTGTGTTTATCGAATAGACCTTATTCGACCGCAATTATGAATACATTATTGCGTGACTTGCATGTGACATGATTAATTGTTTATTGAGAAAGGCGTCGCCGTTATTGAGTATGGCTGAACAATCGGATGCGTTTAAGCTAGTCTCGTACCCAGACCCACCATGACGTAAGTGTTTATCGCTTACACTACGACAGGTGGGTCTGGGAATATCGTCGAACATTTTTGTTCCAGCGTCCTTGATTTTTGAGGACGGAAGTTTACATCTAAATTTAGATTTACGTAATGTCCGTGGTATTATGATAATTAATACTCAAAACGCAATTTCTAGATGTCGGCCGGATGAAGGCCCGATAGAGGAGTCAATATTGCATGCTGCCCGTAGGTTAGGATACCATGATCTTCGAGAGCATCAATTGCATGCTGCAAAGAAATTCTTGCAAGGGAATGACGTCTTTGTTAGTCTGCCTACTGGAAGTGGAAAGTCCCTTATTTATGCTGTTCTACCGTTTGCGTTTGACCACTTACGCGGCAGCGAAGGCAGCATTGTGGTCGTTGTTTCACCGTTACTCTCGCTAATGAAGGATCAAGTAAGAGATATAAACTGTACATATACAGATATGAGGACTTAATGCATTGTTTCGTCTAAGGTTACTGCGCTGTGTGTGCGAGGACTTAGAGCAGCGTGTATTACTGGTGAAGCAAGCAGTGATCAACAGCTACAGGCCAGCGTCATGAATGGAGAGTTTCAACTTCTCTTGATTGGTCCTGAACTTCTATTACTACACCCTCTTTGGAGAGCCATGGTTCGGGTTCCTGTTTACATTGAAAAACTAGTAGCTTTTGCTATTGACGAAGCTCACTGCATTGCTCAATGGTAAAAATTACATGCATATACAGGATTCATATTACTGTGTGTGTATTTTCAGGGGAGATAACTTTAAGCAGGAATTCAGCAACCTTGGAGAGATTAGATGCTTGATACCACCTAGCATTAATCTCTTGGCTTTGACAGCTACTGCCACAGTCACAACAAGGAAGAAAATACAATGCATTCTAGGAATGAAAGATCCTGTCATCATTGCCGTGTCACCAGACAAGGCCAATATGTCCTACTGGGTGAAAGAAAGAGGAACTGTAGAGGAAACGTTTGCCCCACTTGCTGCTATGTTACGTAATGAGAGAACTAAAATGCCCAGAGTTATCATCTTCTGTCGGCGATGTGAAGACTGTGCATCGATATATGACTTTTTCCTCTCCACACTGAAGCATGAATTTACTGAGCCGATATCTGCCCCTAATGTGTCTAAGTTCAGACTAGTGGACATGTACACCCAAAAGGAGGTTCAGGAACGCATCGTAAAATCATTCTCCTGTGCAACTGCCTCTCTTCGCATAGTAGTGTGTACTATTGCATTTGGTATGGGGGTAGATTGTGCAGATGTCAACCAGGTTATTCACTGGAGGCCTTCTGCTGATGTGGAAAGTTACATGCAAGAATGTGGTAGAGCTGGGCGAAATGGTCAGGCATCTAGTGCAGTGATTTATGTAAACAAATCTGACCTCAGCATTAGAACTACCTCAAAAGAAATGAAGAACTATTGTGTCCAACAACAGATGTGCAGGCGTTCAATTCTGTGTTCCTACTTTGACTGTTCAACAGCACAAGTTATTGGTTGTGCATGTTGTGACATTTGTTCAAAGAACTGTGAGTGCACTGATTGTAAATGTAAAAGCTTTCCTGTCCAACTATCTTAGTATATTTGTTTGTGACTGTGCCATAGAAGTGATTATGTAGGGACAGCTGCACCCCACTTGTTAGCATTGCTGATAATGTGACAGCTGTCATAAGAGTGATATCACAAATAGATCAGACAAACATGAGCAGGTGCCTAGGCGCCAAGGATCTAGTGCAGGAATCTGACCTCAGAAGTATTGTGCAGATGTACAGGCGTTCTATTCTGTGTTCTTACTTTGACTGTTCAACAGCACTAGTTATTGGTTGTGCATGTTGTGACGAACTGCGAGTGCACTGATTGTAAAGGTAAAAGCCAACTATCTCTTAATATATTCATCTCCTTTGTGTGACTGTGCCATAGAACTGATTATGTAGGGACAGCTGCTAAGTATTCAGCACCCCACTTGTTAGCATTGCTGATAATGCGACAGCTGTCATAATTATATAAGAGTGATATCACAAATAGGTGAGGTGAGCAGGTGCCTAGGCGCCAAGGGTGGTGATTGCAATGTTGTCTGTGTGTGTCTGTGTGTGGAAGGGAGAAAGGGAAGTAATATGCAACACTGCCAATTTTATGCAAGTTAAATCATTTACCAAATGTGGTCTTCTTTTAAAAAAATACGTAGTTGCTGCATCATCCAGTCTCTAAATTTGTTTACATTGATACTACTGATTAGTTGATTGCTCTCTATGGATTTAAAGTTTTGATGAAATCTTCCAGGTTGCATATGAAAGTTGCCATTGTGTACAAGTTCAGTGACAAGTTTGTTTAGGTCTTCTTCTTCAGAGCGTCGTGTGTGCGCCTTTGTTACAACTGTTCCTGTCATTGCATCAAAATTGGTAATAATTTCTGAAAGAGGACCCAATGCTTTTCCAACTTTAGATATTGCACTGGGAGTTTTGTTTGCTCCAAGATGTGAAATAGCATCCTTGCATAGCCGGTTCAAATGTTCCATGTGGAGATCAGCAGAAATATTACACCCTGTTTTTCCATGTATATTAACAAATCGTCCCCAAAGCATTTGAGCAGCATACCGAGGAGGCAGTATGTAGTAGTATGATGCCAATAACTGCAAGGCTTCAATGCAATAGTTCTTGTGACCTGTTCCACGAAACAAAAGAAAAAAGAACTTCCAACATCTAAGAACACGAAAGCCATCACCCTCTCGAACTGCATCCTTGAACTCAAGGTAAAGAAGACCCAATGACATAACTTCCATAGTATACTTCAGTATATGGTCAGAACTATCCTTATAATCTCTATATGGATAGCTTATATTAATGAATTTGCTGCATATTGACACCACTAGTGATTCAAGAGCAGCCTGCTGATCTGAAGGAAGTGTAGAGGATGAAAAGTTTAGCAGAAAGTCTGATGAATTGCTAACACCAACAGAATGCAGTGCTGCTGCAATTACATGACTTGATGTTACCAGCTCCAAAAAGTCCTCACATGCATTCATGTCTTTTTTGACATCCTTACTAACATTTCTTCTGTTGATGAGGATCTTAAGTTGGTAAAGAGTACCGACATCCAGAGTGGAGGTTGCTTTGTACAAATGTGACCATAAAACCTAAAAGATGAATTGGAACACATACATGTGACCTGGAATAAAATTTTATATGTTTATGAACTCACCTGCATAAAACACATTTTTGTGTGCCAGTCCTCCACAACAGGAATGAATGCATCCAGTCGCATTCTACCATTATCAGAGTTTCTGCGGATACTCTGGCTGCCTCGAACTCTGGCTGCAGTGAGCTGGTCACCACCAATCAGTATTTGACAAAAGTGATCTATCTCTATGTCTGTAACTTCTGGTTCTCCGCTTGTGTCCTCAGGGTCCTCAAAGTGTTGAATTGTTCTGATAGAAGGAACATACTTGTGTAACCCATCGAGGATATCCATCATGTCATCCAACTTATTCTCATTCTTTAATAATACTCCCAGTGGGACCTGTAATAAGGATAAGAAAAAGTAATAAGGTACGAACTAGGTAAGAAGTCAGATGTTGTTTTTAATATAAAGGCATACCACTTCAGATTTCTTTGACATAGCAACAGAGTATGGATGAGGAATATGCTGTAGTACCACGGAAGACAGGTGGCTAATCCCGGGAATGTGTTTCACTAATATTCTCATCATCAGTGTACAGAAGTTCGCTTCTAAGCTTTGACAGTCTTCAGGTGATGGTAAAAAAAGGTTAACATCTATTTCTTTGGAAGTGACAAGTGGTACTTCAGGTGATAAGTCACTGACATCCACTCTATCCTTCACTGCATATGAATGAAAGTAATGTAAAGAAGTGGACTGATGATTATGTCGCATATCTCGAGGTCTGACTGTCTTGTCTATGTTGTCCCCAACTATGCGAAACCCACACCATCCAATGGTGGGGTCACTGTCATCCTCAGATGCAGATACTGTCTCTGAAGAAGGTTGATCTGTCAGACTTTTCTCAGAGCCAGAAAGTGTACATTCATCTGCACAATGAACATCCACATTAATCTGAATTACTATAACCAAATGCCCTACCAGAATATCTTTCTGACAAAGGTGAGTGAAGAGGATGAGATGGGATAGGACTACTTCCACAAAGCAGTTCACCTCCTATAACATGAACAGATGAAAACATAGTATGACTGAACAATGGTACAAGTAAAGAGAGTTTGGGCACCAACACTGATGATTCATCAATTGAAAGATGAAGAAATTTCTTTTACCATTAGGTGATTCCAACTGCATGCTGAGTGGAGACATATTTGGACATTGCAGTGAATTTGTCTCTGATGAATCGCTTTGTGAACTTGAGTCTGAACAAGGTGACACAGTAACTTCAAGTGGCTGAGGGAAGGGGACATCAGATTCACTCCCATACTCAAAAGAGTTGTCTAATCCTCCAAACTGCATCCGAGCAACTGGACCCTATAAAAAAGTCGGCATTCAATGGCCACATCAATAGCACACAACTGGTAACCTGATTTGTTGAAATGGTAGATTTAAGGCTGTTCACCCAATCCAGAACACGTTGGTCATGGTTTTCTCCCATCTGGTCTATGATACGCCTTGTCATGAAAGTTGACAAACAGATTCCTAGCTTCTGCAGCCTGTTATACACCTATTTGACCATTACATAATATGATTTGAACTGTATCAGTAATAACAAGCTCACCTGCTTTGCAGCATGCCCTAAATACAAAACAATGGACACATAAACTTTGCACAGATGTACAGCGCTTATGTGTTCCAGCAAGCATTGCGGCACACATGACCATGACGAATTTCATCCTAGTGCTTCTTTGAGGAATGCAGGACTGAAGTAACTCAACCAGTGTAGGAGCTTTTTCTTTCATTGTGTAGTATAAGCCATTCCATGAGAAGTTCCTTAACGAGCTCACATCTTTCATCATAAAGTCTGGACTTGCCAACAGAGCCTTCATCTCAGCTCGCAACATCCTACACAGTTCTCGAAGCATGGATCGTTTCAATGTTTGGTCGTGAGAAGCATGCCTCATAACTGCATTGCTTGAATTGCGGCCTAAAGACTTTCCAAGAGCTTCTTTGGAAGGAGACAAGGTGTAAGTCTTTTTGTAGCCTGACTGCGTAACAACCTAACAGGATAATAGATATTAAATGCGTACAGTATAAATGGATGCAGATAAACTAACCACTTTCACTGCAGCTGCGTGCTCAGTTGGCGTAGCTCTTCTCTTTGTACCGCTGCTCTCAAGTGTGGAGGGATCATTGGCTCGTCCTGAAAGCTTCGCAATGAGTAAACTCTCCAATAGTGAACATTTTTCGACAGTACGATAACAGGTCAAACACACATAGCCTTCCGCAAAAAATTTTCGCGCATCTTCATGGTCCCAACCCGACTGCGTAGCTAGATCCACCAATTTTTTGATGCAGCAAATCGTCGAAAGCGCTCCAAGCTTCTTTCTGTTCCTTCGTTGCAGAACAGGGGTTGAGCATACTTTGCAGCGGTTCATCGCAATTAAGTTGAGTGGTTGCAAATGAGCACGGACATTACGTAAATCTAAATTTAGATGTAAACTTCCGTCCTCAAAAATCAAGGACGCTGGAACAAAAATGTTCGACGATATTCCCAGACCCACCTGTCGTAGTGTAAGCGATAAACACTTACGTCATGGTGGGTCTGGGTACGAGACTATCTACACCCCCTGCTGGCATTTCAACTTGTTACTGTGCAACACTCAGTGGTATGTGACGTCATCAAATATCATCATCCTGATTAGCCATCTGTCCCTGTTTGTTACTGAAAATTGTATTACATGAATGACGGTGACCATCACTGATTGGCAATAAATCACAGGTATTGAGTAGATGAGACAAACTATGACTATGAATAATACACAGTTACAGTAGATTGCACCTGATAAAAATTATTGCATTCTTGTATTTGTAATTGTGTATATAAACAGTTTTATGAGCAGTTACTGCATTAATTTAACCTATTAACTATTCTTTCAGTGTTGTCATTAGTAGTAGTAGTGAGTTGGTTTTAAGATCCAAATTACATAGGCAGGAAGCTTCTTAGCTATTGGATATGCTAAAGACCACATACTGCCTGTTCATGGAAGTTTCCCCTTTTAACCCTTACAATCCATCACTGCATGTATGTCAGAAATACGATCTTTTTTATGAACAATGTATCACACAATATACACGTATATTTCCCACAGGACACAACACAGTGCAGATGTCCTATTATGTTTGAACAGACTATTAAGCGAGAAGTGGAGTTTTCTCGCTTGGACTGCTGGTACCAGCACCAACACTTCCATTGCCATCACCACTTCTGGACGGAACTGTGGAACTGGTGCGACTGGAGCCCCAAGGTGGCGGAAGTATGGTGCCTTTGGATGGACCTGGGATGGGTCAAATATTACAATGCAAAATCAAAAATGTGTTCACCAATGCATCAACCCACCCTTCCCCTCTATCCACTTCCACTTAGATCCCTCTCACAATACATCCATCCTGAGACTGTTGTACCCTCCCCTCCCGGCTAGGCTACAATACATCCATCCTGAGACTGTTGTACCCTCCCCACCCGGCTAGGCTACAAGACTATCAATAAATCAGTTTAAATGGCAAGATACCACAATGTATCTTAACAGTGGATGCTGAGAAATTGTGACATGCATGGTATTACGGGTTCACCACTTGATTGTATACGACATGGACTGTAGAAGTGCCCCATAAAGTGAGCTACATGTATATTGCAGCTAATTTGGATGGATAATAAGATCACGAAATGAGTTTACATTAGTAAATGATCACTCAAAGTGGACGATGGAATGCACACATCAATGTAACGGGGGAGATTGATTTTTTTTAAAGTTTATTTTTAGGGTCACGCACAGCAAAACAAGATCCATCCTGCGGAATTTTTCTTCACTGAAATCTTAGTAGTGGGAAATCTTCAAGAGTGCAAACTTTTGTGAAATGGGAGCTACACTGTACTTTAAATGTCACACACAAACGGTTACAAGGTGACTTATGGAGCCGGCCCCATCTGTGCGTCCAGGTGGCCTTGCTTGCATCCTAGTGTCTACAGTTATTAACTATTGACTACCCAAAAGGCTATGCTATGCACACTTGCTCATTGTGAATGCCCACTAAATGGACACACATGCCTTGCCTGGCAATACAGCATCTATTACAGGCCACCTGTACCAAGTACAGAAAATGAGGAAAGATCTACAGTACCTGCATTAGTGCAGGTGTGTGTACGTAACCCTAGCAACGATCTGACTGCTAACAGGACAGTGAATTGCAATCGAGTGGACATGGGTGCATATGTTCATGTGCAGACACTTTTAACACTGAATATACTGTATGCATTGCCCATTCCTCCAACGCTTCCTGTGCCCTTCACGTACCAACATAGCTCAGTAGCACAGGCAAGAAAACCAGGCCATGGAGACTGCCAAAGAGTAACATCATCATGTACATTCGGAAGTAGTAAATCTGTGTGTCAGAAGAGAGATTATTACAAAAAGGAAGTACAGAGCCCTAAATACTGGAGGTTATTACAAAAAACATTTTAATGTGCATATTACAATTATCATTTATATGACATTCAGATGTAATTTTTACTTGTCTATTCTATATTAAGCATACTTGAAAGATCTGCGACTTGGCAAACAGAAGGACGAAGACACCCAGGAACTTGGTGATGGTGATGCCACTCACAACCTGCACAGTAAGAACACAAATACGTCTGAAGTTAGACAGGAACCACACCCACAACCACACAGATCACTCACACCCACACCCACACCAACACCCCACCCCACAGAGGTTACTCACAGAGGAGCCCATCTCTTCCAGAGCTGATCTGGCTCTCTCCACCCTTGTCTCCAGCTCACTGGAGCAGTACCAGCGAACAATGTGAGCACAGAACTCCACAGCGATGCCAACAGTCTACACACGTGGGACATCAAACACCAGTGAGGTAACATCAATAGTGGCAACAATACCACACCTCCAATACAACCCAACTAGTCCCAGAATCAGCAGTCGCTATGGTTATAATAAGTCAACACTGTAAGTATTACATGTAAATTATAGGACCACTGGGTTTAATAGACATAACTACAGTAAAAGTATCAATTATGCCAGCTTGCTGGGTTCACAGAATGCTACAGCGCCGTCCACCCACAAGTTCACACTCGCACGCGAGTCGCTCGCGAGTCATGTTCGAGTGCATTAACGCACTCGCGAGTGCGCGTACAGCGAGTGCTACTCGTTCACTCGACAAAACGATTTACGGGTATTGCCGGAAGTTGACTGCAAGTTAGTTAGGCGTGGTTGGTAGGTGTATGCCTAGTTGGGCGTAGCCCGACCTTCGCGTATTGGGATACCAAGATTTGTATCCATTCGAGTGCGAGTAATTGCGAGTCACTCGCGAGTCGCACGCGAGTCACACGCGAGTCACTCGCGTGCGAGTGTGAACTTGTGGGTGGACGGCGCTGTATATGCTCTCTGCTAGCTTGCTGGGTTCACAGAATGCTATATGCTCTCTGCTAGCTTGCTGGGTTCACAGAATGCTATATGCTCTCTGCTAGCTTGCTGGGTTCACAGAATGCTATATGCTCTCTGCTAGCTTGCTGGGTTCACAGAATGCTATATGCTCTGCTAGCTTGCTGGGTTTCCAGAATGCTATATGCTCTGCTGGCTTGCTGGGTTCACAGAATGCTATATGCTCTCTGCTAGCTTGCTGGGTTCATATGCTCTGCTAGCTAGCTGGGTTCCCAGAATGCTATATGCTCTGCTAGCTTGCAGAATGCTATATGCTCTGCTAGCTTGCTGGATTCACAGAATGCTCTCTGCTTTCTGCTAGCTTGATGTAATGTCAGAGAGGCTCACAACAAGAAGCACACAGTACTTACCATGACAAGATTGACGAGGGAGACTGCATTAGCGTTGATATCCAGAAGCCAGAAGTACCCCAACATGTTGACAATCACCATCAGTACCACCATCAGGATGATGGTTGCCGCCCACACATTGAAGCCCATCAGAATGATGGTCATGAAGTAGACCGCAGCTGCCAAAGCAACACAGCACATGGTCAACTCTCATTTTAAAAATGCCGGCACTTCCCTAAATGGTGCCCACTTCTTCTATTAAACACCCTACAATTGTATGACTACCAAATCAACGTACCAAGAGATAATCCAATGTTTAGGAAGAAGTCACCAAAAATGGTCAAGTATTGCTCATAGTACACATAAAACACACTGCAGAGGGGATAAGGTGGGAGTGGGGAGGAGGTTACACCACAATGCAATTCTAATTGCAGTCACCTACGCCCTCATTAAAAGGACCCAACCCCACACCATCATCCCCAGGCAGAGTCCCATATCATATGGGCCTAAGGGTCTTGTGCAAGGCAAGGGACCACCTCATCATACCCAGGCCGGTCCACATACATATATCCTGGGTCTCATACAAGTACCCAGGACCCACATACATATATCCTGGGTCTCATACAAGTACCCAGGACATATATCCTGGTCTCATACAGTACCCAGGACCACATACATATATCCTGGGTCTCATACAAGTACCCAGGACCACATACATATATCCTGGGTCTCGTATGAGTACCCAGGACCACATACATATATCCTGGGTCTCATACAAGTACCCAGTACCACATACATATATCCTGGGTCTCGTATGAGAACCCAGGACCACACCAGCCTGGGTCATACCTCAAGCAAGCATTACCTGTAAGGGAAGACTTCATGACCCATGGCCTGACTGATGTTGTCAGCCAGCTCCCTGGCGTGGGACAGAGCTGATATGTACTCTGCGGAGGTGGTCAGTATGGTGTGGTAGGTCATCACATTGGAGGCTGGAGAGGAGGAAACCAGAGGTCACATGCGATTTTGTTACACATTCCGTCGGTCAGCTATTACATCACCCCCTTCTAGGCAGGGTCAACCTTCACACATCCCTTGCCAAAAGGTATGACAGTATGGCCTTATTTGTTACCACCCTTAACAAACACATAACACTTGTGCTTTAATTAGAACACAACATCACATGCAGCTTGTGTTTCCTACAGATACTATAAATGGAACACAAATTGCTTTTAACAGTACCGAACACTCAATAAGTGCTCCGCACTGCACCAGATAACAGAACCACAACATGCACCAGATGCACTTGGCCGAAGACGCCTTTAGGGTTTAGGGCACGTGAACTAGGGTCAACATTTCACCCACATTCCGAATCCAGTGTCAAAAAACACCCGTCTCTTATCCCGAGCTTTTTACAATTTTTCAGCTGCATCGAGGCACCTCCAGCGCCATATAGTGCGCTTTGCACGCTATATTAAATTTCCTAATGGCACCACAACATGCACATGTCACTTACAGTAGTGGTCAAAAAAAACTTTACGTTTCTTAAAACGCCGTTCCCGTTGCACGGTGTGAAGACTGTAGTTCTAGAAACGTATGTTGCCGTACCGTTTTAGAAAACTATAGAAGACTTATTATCACTTTCATGTGTCAGCGAAATGAACGCCGTTTAACCGATTATATGCGGAAGACGCAAATTTGCGTCCGTGGCCATACAGCATGTACTCCACGACATTGCCAGTGGTTCAGTATTACGTATAGACAGCCGTAAACGTGTGATTGTTACCAACAGGTTCTTTGCAAAAGTTAAATAGCTATATCATCATAGTCTTCATGTAGGGGGAGGGATGCAGCGCGTGATAAGGTCTGATACTGCACACTCAGCGCACATACACGGCTATCAACACATTACTATATACGTACATTCAGCGTTTGCTACCAACGCATCTCTAAGTATACTCAGCGTACAACCATGTATGCACCCACACACAACACAAAGTCCACTCAGCGTACAGCTACACGTATACGCTCAACCATGCAGCTACCTACATAACTACATACAATACTAATGATCGTCTCTGGTTCAAAAGCGTTCATGTCGATCACAACTGCTGCAAAACAAAACCTCACAAGATCCCAAATATTTAGGCTAAATTCTCTCCCAAATATTCAGTCCACACCATGAGGTACAGTACGGACTGACTCTGATACCATGCATGAAAATGATAAACATATTACTATAACAATTCCGCGTATAATCGGTTAAGAACTGCCAGTTCCGTTTTTAACTGCCTATAACGTTTTGACACATTTCGTGACAACGTAAAAACCAACGCTCTAGTCTGTACACACTGTAAATTACTGCGCAGCCAGTTGCAACTTTGCATGCTAAAAAGAAAATGGTATACTTGCCCTACAAGAAGCTCCGGATAATATTTTTCCATCATAAAGGTTTAAAGGCTCCAGAGATAGCAAAACGATTATTGAGCGAAGGAATAGTAGCTTCAAGGCAGGGAATACACCGATTTTTGAAGAGGTATGTCTTGACTGGCTCCATTGGTCGAGAAGAAGGTAGCGGACGACGTTCAAAAGTAACGGAAGCAATTAAAGTTCTAGTCGAAAACCAGATGAGAGAAGACGACGAGACATCGGTGCTCGTGGCGTTTTTATAAACGGCGAAAAACGTGCTCGTGAACGGAGGAGAAACGTATTCGCAAACGCTGGAATTCGCGCGAACTGTACTTGTTAATTGGATACCCTAAAACGGCGTTGATGTTCCGTTGCACGGCCGTTTGTCAAAACGGCCGTGCAACGGCGTTTTAAGAAACGTGAAGTTTTTTTTTTACCACTACTGTAATACTGAAAATTTTGTTAAGAAAATGTACATGCGCATGGCAAAATAAAGTTGTGCTGCTTAATTTTCACATTTAGTATACTAATTTAATTGTTTTACAATATGATAACAATTGCATGTAAAAACAACAAAGCAATACACCAATGAAATCACGGTACTACACTTCTGACAATATAAGAATGCACTGGGCTCACTCGACTCCTCCCAAAAGCCATAACCTTACCAAGCACAGTTTTTCCGCCTGGTGCAAATGTGACGCTGGCGTTGAAAGCAGCATGCCCTCCAGTGGCACACTGCAGTCCTGGGTTCTCCAACAGGAACCACTCTAGGTACTCTGTGAACTCCTTGGAACTCGGCCTGCTGTTACTGATGCAATTCATACAGCTTTGATTCCCTACAATGACGTAAGCAAAACCTCTCAACAAAAAATGCAATGTACATGTAATGATTGCATCAAAATGGCCATTTACCTACAGCAGTACAGACACACAACCTTAATCAGTTTATCAATTGTAATTGAGTTCATTGTACAGCTGTATGTACAAACAGCCCACACATGGTAGTGGATAAGCATTACACTCCTGTACTGCCTAAATACATGTACACACGATGAATAGAAGTAGATGTGGAAAGAGTGTAAGGACGGCTTGAAGGATTGCACTGATGTGGAAAGTATTACATCACTAGACTACGAGTTAGAGCTACCTACATAGTTTTAATTACAGAAAGAGGGCATTGGAATTGATAAACATCAGGCTGGGTTGGTTTAGATGTGCACATAAAGACTGAATGGAGCAAACAAAAGCCACACCCTCAGTTTAAGGACATGTCCACTGTACCCTCCCCCTCCCCCTCCCCCCTCCCCAAACACAACACATGCCCACAGACCTAGCTGATAACATTCATTCCCGGTCACGTTATCATAACCACAGCACTGCCCACTGGGAGTGATCCACTGCAGGTAAGTATCCATCCAACTGCTGGGTGGCTGAGCTATGCGAGTGCTAGATCAAAGACAGCAGGACTTTTAAGTGGTGACTAAGGAATAGCAAGCAGCTGGGACATGTAAGCATCTAATGCAACTAGGAGTTACAGAACACTCCTACTTACTAGTTGGACTGCCTTGAAGCCAAGGTAATCTGCGTCCCAAGAGAGTCTTTGTTGCAACCAGATATGGCACACAGCTGGAAGTGAGAAGGGGGGGGGGAGAGGGAGAGGAGAGAGAGAGAGATGAGAGAGAGA
>JABACO010000005.1:6046204-6113485 GCA_013339895.1 Ephydatia muelleri
TGTTCCGAGCCACATGTTGGATTGAGCAGCTGTGTAGTTAGTAGAGCAAGACCTTTTTGCCACTTTAATGATCTAAAACGCTAATTATCCTAAAATGCTCAAAAGGTGACCCAGCATGATATTTGTACATACTAATATATGCACACTTGAGTTGTCCATTCGAATTGAGTGATGGAGCTCCTAAATGGTTGTGATTCACTGACGGCAGTCAGAATTCTTGAAAATCCATCTCTGCACCAGGAGCAAACAATTGTGGGTGGATCTGTTTGTTATCTATAACTCAACGTCCATAATAGACGTACACTTGAGCTAGGTTACGAAAGAGATGAAGCTATAAGTGGACTTTCTTTGAACCCTGAAATCTTCCTGAACTCTACAATGACACTCGAGCTCTGTGATGGAGTGGGAACGAGCAAGTCCGAGTACACGGGAAATCTCTCGATGTGTGCAGCTGGTCACAAAGACTGATCCGGAATAAAACTAACCAATCAGTGGTTCAGGATTGTGGACCAATAGCCTAGCAGCTCTAACGTGTATCTAAACTGTGTTCGTGCACGATTTAGGGACTTCTTTTCCCCTGTGCCGTGCATGTACACAGTTGAATATCCATATTCAGTCCGATCCATGACGGTGATCTTATCAGTGGTGTGGTGCGTACAAGAGTGTGAAGGTGTCGGCGCGCTACGTAGATACTTACACTTGATGTCAGAAGTGGGATAACTATGTTGACAGTTGACTAGATGGCCCACACGGGTGAGTTACTATAAGTGTGCATGACGACACGGTCCGGTCGGCACTACAGGGAAACCAAAGTTCAAGTGATCAAAAATACGGCGGCGGAAGCGACGGGCGTGAACGACGTCATGAGGATCCTACTGAAGGACAGGAGGAACAGAGAGCTACAAATAGAAGAAGAAAGATGCCAGCGGGAGAGGGCAATCGCAGAGGAAAGAGAGCAGCTTCGCGAGCAGATGGACGTTCTGCGGAGACTAGTAGAGGGCTCACAGCAGGATGTCAGGGAAGGGAGACCAGCAAAGGGCCGCAGGGAAGGTGAGCTGAAACTGTCCAAGCACAACAAAAAGGACGATATCGAGGCGTACCTGACCACCTTCGAGCGGGTAATGCGAATCTACGAGGTCCCGGAGGATCGATGGGCCGTGCGTCTGGTGCCACAACTGATGTGCAAAGCACAGAGTGCATATGCAGCGATGGGGGCTGAAGACGCTTTGGACTATTGGGCCCTGAAGGAGGCAATCCTGAAGCGTTATGATATCTCCGAAGACACTTATAAGCACAGATTCCGAAGAACAGAGAAGAAGGAAGAGGAGTCGGTAGGCGAACTAGTGGTTCGGCTTAATGATGTCTTTTGGAAGTGGACCAGGGAGTGCGACACGGTAGAACAGCTGGCTGACGTGATGGTAATGGGGCAGCTGCTGAACATACTCCCAGTGAATGTGAAGATTTGGGTAGAGGAGAGATGACCCAAGACTTCAGAGGAGGCAGCAAGGCTGGCAGACGACTATCTGAGAGCTCGCAAGCAGATGAAGCTGGCTAAGCCGGCTGGTCCAGAGGACAAGACAGCGGAGCGGAATATGCGGTGATGTCATACGTGTAAGCAGACTGGGCATTTTGCGAGAGACTGCCCACAGGGTAGTGGCAGACCCGAACGCACGGCCGCCAAAGATGGAAGAGAGGCGGAGCTGAGCGGAGTTGGTTGACAATGGGCGGATAAAGGGAACGGATGGATGTGAAGTGCTACAACTGCGGGAAAAGGGGCACATGTCTAGGTTCTGCCCGAAGAACGCGTTGTATTGTCCGGGAAGAAAACCGGGGAAGAGCATTGCGCCGCGTGGTACGGTCAACGGACAGGAGGTGGGGAACATAGTGCTGGACACAGGCTGCTCCCAGACAATGGTGCACAGCCGTCTCGTACCATCGGACAAGTTGCTGGAAGAGGAAGGCGTGGTGGTGAGATGTGTGCACAGTGTTATACCCACCAACCAACGTCACCATTTTGCTGGACAGGCGAAATGTCGGCAGGGCACCACTGGTTCCACTCCCCATGATCCAGGAGCCATTCACACGAATAGCCATGGATATCGTGGGACCGCTACCTCGGAGTAGCCGAGGCAACCGGTATGTACTAGTGGTGTGTGACTATGCGACACGATATCCAGAAACCATGGCCATGAGGAGTGTAGAGGCTGAACGGGTGGCAGAGGAGTTGGTGACGCTGTTCTCCAGGGTAGGAGTCCCGGAAGAGACCTTGACGGATCAGGGCACGAATTTTACATCCCAGCTGTTACATGAGTTGCACCGTATGCTACATGTGCGCCATATCCGTATGAGCCCGTACCACCCACAGACAGATGGCCTCGTGGAGCGATTCAATCAGACCCTGAAAACAATGTTACGGAAGACAGCGGTCAATGAGGGCAAAGACTGGGACCGGCTACTACCGTATGTCCTCTTCGCCTACAGAGAAGTGCCCCAGAACTGACAGGATTCTTGCCCTTCGAGTTGCTCTATGGACGCTCACCAAGAGGACCTCTGGATGTACTAAAGGAGACGTGGGAGGGAAAAGAGAAGAGCCCGGAGAGTGTCATGTCCCACTTCCTAGCTAGGCTTAGGCACTATCGGCACGGCAGTCTAATGTGGGGTCAGTATCCGGGGTCAGTATCCGAATGATCCGAAAGCGATATTAATTGCGTGCATTATGCACAAAACATGAATTTCTTTATGCATGCGGTATAGCCCAAAGATGGTTTAGACTGATTATCGCTGATAACAATGATGTAATACCAGCCGATACTGTTAACCAGTTAATTGCTATGCTACATGTATATCTTTTTAAATGGAGTCAAGTGAGCCTTGCACGAGATCATCATCGAAGGAAGGTTTAAAACTAACAGGAGAGGAGAAATTGGCCAGCGCCTACAGTGATGTGCAAGCACCAAAGCGGCCTCGAAAGAGAACGAATAATCAAAGCTGCCAAATCACGTTCGCGATCTTCAACCAAAGCCAAACAATCTGCCTTAAAAGGTAAATTTACTGGGAAAAATGAATTTCCTTATGAGCCCTTTCAGGGCTTCAAGTCCTATGTATTCTGTATGTGTTGTCGTGAGCAAGTTAACCTCAAGAAGGACCAGGTTGTACAGTACAGTCTACAAAAGGAAGGAGAAGCACATGCAAAGTCTTCAGCAAGAAAAATCTGTTTTTTGTTTGATTAGGTGGTTATAAATTTGTGATGTCATAGTGATTGAATGAAATTGGTGGTCCTACACGTTCATTTCATATGATCAACAAATCTGTATTTAGAAATATCTGAATGGCTATCTAAAATTATCCTCCACGGATATCCGAATGCTAGGGTAAAAAAAGCCTTTAGCGCTCAACCCTAATCCTAGCCATACGAGACCGAATGGAGACAATGAAGGACCTTGTCTGTGAGAATCTGGAGAAGGCGCAGAAGCAGCAGAAAGCATGGTACGATAGGAACGCTCGCCACAGGGAGTTGGAGGTTGTGCTGGTACTGCTACCCTCATCAACAAACAAGTTGCTGGGCCCAATGGCAGGGCCCCTACAAGGTCCTGGAGAAGATTGGAAGCGTTAATGACACAATTGAAATGCATTACCGTAGGAAACGAAGGTGAATAGTCCATGTGCTGTGGGAGTTCTAACCAACCAAGCGACCAGACCGCAGTGGGCTACTGGTGCGAAGAGGCAGACAGCGATGGGCATGAAGAAGAAATTCCAGTATGGTGAGATGACTCCACACTCCCCAAGGAACCAGTCTTTGGAGAACAGCTGAACTAGCTGCAGAAGGAAGAACTAGCAGGCGTACTGGCAGAGTTCGCGGCCGTATTCAGCAACACCCCGGGCAGAACACCGAATAGAGTGTGGACTGGCAAGGCCAATCAGGCTACCATCGTACCGTATTCCACACGCGTACAGGGCAGCCGTACAGCAAGAGATCAAGGAGATGCTTGAGGGAGGGCATCATTGAACCCTCGTCCAGCGAGTGGTGTTCACCCATGGTGATCGTGAAAAAGAAGGGCGGAGCCCTGAGAGTATGTGTCAACTACCGGAGGTATCACAGGCGGACACATATCCGATGCCCAGGATCAACGATGCGCTGGACCAGCTTGGGAGACCACAGTTCATCACAACCATGGATCTCACAAGGGGCTACTGGCAGGTTCCAGCGCTCGCCACATGACCGCATTCCCCACTCCATGTGGATTGTTCCTGTGTACGATGATGCCATTCGGACTGCAAGGAGCTCCAGCCACGTTCCAGCGACTGATGGATAGAGTGATCAAAGGAATGCAGAGCTACGCTAGTGCTTATCTGGACGATCTAGTCATACACTGTATACAGCGGTTGCTGGAAGGGCATCGCGAGTCACATCCGTCTTGTGCTGGAGAGACTGCGGGGGGGGGGGGCGGGGCTGACATCAAACTAAGCAAGTGTCAGTTTGGCATGGCAAAGTGTTTATACTTGTGATTGGCAGTGGATGTGTGTGTGGAGCCCGAGCCATCGAAAGTGGTCGCGGTCAACCGTTTTGAGACTCCGAAAACGAAGACACAGGTTTGTGCATTTCTGGGCATGACGAGCTACTCATACCAAACTACGCTGCCGTGGCGCTACCGTTGACAGAACTGATGAAAAAGTGTGCACCCACGCAGGTGATCTGGACGGCACAGTGCGAGGCAGCATTCCAGAAGAGGCTGCTTTGCTCAGCTCCAATACTCGCCAGCCCGGACTAAACTGACGCATCGGAGTATGGGGTTGGGGCCGTATTGAGTCAGCATGACCAGCACGGTCGTGATCACCCTGTTGCTTACTTTAGCAGAAAGCTCCTCCCCAGAGAAGTGCGGTACTCCACCGTGGAGAAGGAATGCCTCGCCATCAAATTAGGAATGGAGACCTTCCGAGTATACCTGCTTGGTCGAATGTTCACCGTGGAAACGGATCTGGTTGGACAAATTGAAAGAGAGCAATTCCTGACTGATGCGTTGGAGTCTGGCGCTGCCACCTTTCAGTTATACAGTGACCCACCGGGCAGGCATGAACAATGGGAACGCGGACGCACTTTCCCGAGCTGTCAGGGAAGAACGTGCAGTGGCAACAAATCAGTTTGTTGCAGGAGGAGGAGGGTGGAGTGGGATGGAGTGCAAGTCCGAGTACACGGGAAATCTCTCGATGTGTGCAGCTGGTCACAAAGACTGATCCGGAATAAAACTAACCAATCAGTGGTTCAGGATTGTGGACCAATAGCCTAGCAGCTCTAATGTGTATTTAAACTGTGTTCGTGCACGATTTAGGGACTTCTTTTCCCCTGTGCCGTGTACACCGTTCAATATCCATATTCAGTCCGACCCATGACGGTGATCTGCGCGGTGCGTACAAGAGTGCGGAGGTGTCGGCGCGCTACGTAGATCCTTACAATCTCACAACAAACTCCATACTTTGCTTATAGCAGAGATAACATAGACACTCTGCTTATAGTGTGTACATGTAATATTCATACATTCAGTTCACATTGCCTTCACACACACACTTACACACTCTTACACACACACACAAACGCACGCACGCACACACACGCATGCATGCACACGCATGCACACACATACACACACACGCACACACACGCACACACACCCACACACGCACACACCCACACACACCCACACACACACACACACACACACACACACACACACACACACACACACAGTACCACACTATCCTCACCTTTCCTCTTCTTGGCCGCACTGCTTGATGACGAGTTAGTTGGACCGTACCCGTCTTCTCTGCTTTCACTTTCCGAATAGATCGGTGTGGTGTCTTTGGTAGACCAGCTACCAGATGTATGGATGGGTGTGGCTTTGGGTGTGGCCTTGTCCTTTCTTGAAGAGCCCACCGCAGAAACAGCAACAGCGAGGTCAATGGGGGCGTGGCCTCTGCTGGGGGCGTGTGCTTGTGATGAGGTGGATTGTGCAGGTGTGGAGTGGGTTTCCCTCCTGTGCCGGTTAGTGTGGGTGGGGCCTTGTGGTGTGGTGGTGCCAGTTTGAGCGGGTGCCCTCTTTTCTTGGGGGGCTTCATCTGGAACAAGCTCCTTCCACTTTGTGACCAGCTCCTTGGCCTTCTGACCTATTCTGCCATTGTGCTTCTTGAAGC
Source organism: Ephydatia muelleri (assembly GCA_013339895.1). NCBI lineage: Eukaryota > Metazoa > Porifera > Demospongiae > Spongillida > Spongillidae > Ephydatia > Ephydatia muelleri. The sequence goes on from JABACO010000005.1 coordinate 6,052,391, forward strand.
TGTTCACCTGCTTTCCAATGTGTGTAACCTGCACATAGTGACCAAGATGGTTGCAAACACCCTCCATTTTAACCTTACCCCCTCAAACTATATGACATACACACATTGACCCCCTAACTCTTTACCTGCAACAGCTCTAAACTCATTGGAAGTTGAGCCAGCTTGGTCAGAATCTTCCATACCTTGTCCTCCTGGGCCCATAAATTAAAAAACAACACATGACCAAACTGAAAAGATCACGTGTGCAACATGTTCTCTTTTTAACGCTCACCTGGAGCGTCTCTTGTGAAGCTTCCTCCAACCTCTTTCTCAGCTTCACAACAAGACTCTCCAAGTCCTCCATCTCAATCCCCGCAACAGATAGACGCTCTGGAACAATCCCACGAGGCTTGGATGAGGCTTGGATGACGGAATGGAGGCTTGGATGAGGCTGGGATGATGAGGGGATACAAATATTGGGATGAGGGATAAGGTGACCACAACAAACGTATACACGAGAAGGAAGTGAATCTTAGCGAAGGAAACCACACTGCATTTCCCCACACCATCACCACATACGCCATTCTTAAAATTCACAGCAATAAAAATAGTTACATATATCCACAGGGGAATGTGCGTTTGGCACTGGCGAAGTGCAATCGTTGAGAATAATAAAGTGAATCAGTCAACAATGGTGGGCCATCATAGATGGGCCATCATTGGTGGGCCATCATAGATGGGCCATCATAGGTGTACTACACACAGTGAAGGGGAGAAATGAAAACTCCCTCCAACTGGCTACGAGGGATCTCCAGACACATCGCTAGAAAAAATGGTGCACACACACAGACACACACACACACACACAGACACACACGCATGCACACACACAAGCAAACACACACACAGGCACACACACACACAGCACACACAGGCACACACACAGGCACACACACACACAGGCACACACACGTACACAAACACACATCAGAGCCGTGACTAGGGATTCCTAGACGTTATGGGTACGGTGGATTCACAGACGAATATTAGGGGCCAGAGGAAGTGCAGCTGTTTGTACTACACAACGTCCCACCTCATAGAGAGGGGTGCGTGCAGAACAGATGCGAGCATTTATTTCAAATCATTTATTTGGCATAAACCATGGCACGGTATTTTCAAGACAAAGGCGGTTAGACTGCTGCAACACGACGCACTGCGTTGCAGGGAACACTAGCACACATCGCGTGTCTTGGCAGTTTTTAGTAGTAGCTTTCATATGCTCCTCAAACGAAAAATCAGGTGCTCTGCGCGCAGGTCCAATTTATATATAAAACTACGAATTCGGCAGCTGGCACTAACCTGCAAGCCAGGAGCTTAAACGAGCACAATCCACATCATAGATGCAAGTCGCAAGGGGTAAATATATTGAAGGGAAAAAAAAAGTTTTACGCGTATATAGAACAACTAACGCTAACTGGCCCATTTATTCGAGCATACCACGCGCTTATCATTTATACAGTACTGTCGATCAAAGAAGAAAGAGCTACGTGCTTTTCCTTGCGTCACTCTTTCAGTATATTCATTGGCTACAGCAAGCAAACTGATCCATGCCGCCAGAATACGGCATCAGAATTATCGGTTGTACTTGTACATTTATACGTCCTATCCTTCGTCGTAATGCAGAAAAGGCTTTTCGAACCATTCATACTGAACCGCGAGCACACAAAACAGGGACACATGAAAGTGAAGCTTTCAAGTTGATCGCGATCAACCTGAAAGCTTCACTTCCATGTTTGCCTGTCGTCCACTCAACCCAATTAACCCAAGACTTCTCCCTCATTATAGAGACTCATACTGGGAATCATGGCATCCAATGGCTCCTTTCAACAGCCGGCTGCAGAGTACTTCTGTTCTGCTGAACATCATATAGCACCAATAGTGCGGGCCTCAGTGTCTATGACACAAACATCTAGCAATGCCTCAGCAATCATAAAGCTGGTTGTATTGTTGAGGCTGTTGCAGTACAGCTCAACATGAAAATGTGGACTGCCAATCGACATCATCAGTCAATTGTGTGAACTAAATACGTCAAATTTTATTTTGAATAGGAAAGGTCAGTTAAATCAGAAAGGTAACGTTGCGCTAGAAAGTCAACACTCTGTGCAAACAGTAATGCACTAAACTGTGGTTTCTTGAGCCCAGAGCTGAAACAGTCCATAAAGAATTAACCTGCTTTGGGAACTTTCATGAATGCCTACATAGTGTCCACCATGGCCGGGGCACACTCGGGACTTTCAGGACAATAGAAATTAAATATAAGTCATATGTGATGACTCAGACAAGGCTCAATAACATAATGATACACAGAGGACTTAATTAATCGGCTAATTGAAATGCATGTCGGTAACGAGTTTATCAAAGGTCAAGCGACCTTTCTTGTGACTTAGGTTTACCGGTAATTGCATTTACGAGTATTATGCATAACTGATGCATGTACGAGATTGACTTTTCTGGCGTCAAAAGTTGTTTGCCACGAAGTTACTATTTAATGTGCATTTCCGCTATATTAAAAATTAATTGAGCATCATTTTTACATATACCAATATACATGTGACCAAATACTACATTAATTATAAATCCAAACTTCCTAGTGGCAAAAATCAAACAGCGCTTCCTCAGACCCCTAGCTGAAGTGGGAGGGGTCACTATCACATACATTCTAGATTTCATTCCTACGCCACTGTACAGACGAGGAATGTTGTATTATGGTTTCATAATTTAAGTCACAGTCGATATGTCATAGTCACGTGCCACTTTGCAATCAATCGAGCGCTGTTCTAAGAGAATACATGGAAAATGCCGATGTGCAGATCGCAGCCGTGAACGGTGAGCCGCAGACCCACGCCGTCTCGTCCCCTTCACCCGAGGCCGCGCACCCCCTCGAGTCTCCGCGGGAAGAATATTTCTGCGGGATCAGGGGGTGGCACCCGAGGTGCCTCCAGGTCTTCCGGAATGCAAAGTTCTTCACGTTCCTGCTGTGCCTTTACTGCTTCATTGAAGGCGCTGTGGTTTCAGGTGAGCTCGGGACTCTTTGTGAACTGTTGGAATATAAAAAAAGGAGGTATCTATGGCGTAATTTTTTCATATATTTTTTTCGACGCGGGAAAAAGTAAACGTAACTACCCTTTGAATATTCTATTCTCTCTTGTGATGAGATTCGCATGTTCCTCTGGCCTTAGCTGCAAGCCCGGGCTCGTGTTTGGGTTGGTTATGCCAGGGTGCACCGGACATTACAAAACAATGCGCAGTTGTCTCCGGGTAATAATGAATTAGTCCTGTGATTTGTTTGCAGAGGCTCACACACTCACACACACACACACACACACACACACACACACACACACACACACACACACACACACACACACACACACACACACACACACACACACACACACACACACACACACGCACACATACGCACACACACACACACACACACACACACGCACACACATAGCATTATTTGTGTTTGTAACATGCTCATCAAGACACCACATACATCATCACTACCAGGTTGGATTGTATAAACCTAAGTGGTTACAATGTACTACACTCCCACACACCACACTCACACCACCTTGCACGTGTTCTCATATCACATTTGCACATCTCTTTTCACACACAAACACATGCACACACATACCATTTCATACACATGCTTTTGCGCAAAAAACAAAACAAGGGCAACACTAGATTCCTAATGGCACCTAAAATGTCACAAACACCAGTAGTCTCATTCCAGACCGATATGACGCAATGCTTATCACATAATGTATAACTACACTCCATAGGTCTGGTGTTTCGAATGTGGTGGAAGTGTATCAACCTTAGGAATTGGTGCACACTTTTCATCATGACCTGGTTGCTTAAACAAAAGCTACCCATTAACTCAACTATGGATGAGGTTGAAGGAGCTGTGTGTTTTCTGATGACAGAGCTGAGAGTGGCACTTTTTAAACGGCCCGTGATTGTTTTATTATTTGGCGTATGGATATGGTACAACTCTAGTTATGTTCTGTTGCCGTACGTTTTTGATCACCTTTGTGGAAAGATAAGGTCTTCGATTGTGATTTGTGTGTCACTGTCGATGTATTTGATAATGGACCAAAGTTAAAAAATATTCAGTACTAGGCCTGGCAATGCAATTCATTAGTCAAGCAAGAAGACCCTTCTGTAACCCTTCAACAAATGACCTCTGAAAAGGGGTCCCAAACTGATGTAATAGCCATTAAATTAGATCATCATTGGACGTGATTAAGTGATGGTATAAATATGATTGTTTGTTTACATTCCACAAGCACTAGGGTGTTTGCCAGACCCTAATGTATGTATAGAGGAAACAAGACTAAAACACCAGATGGTCTTCCATAATAGGGTTAACCGATGCAAGTCATGAGACGCATATATGTATATGCATCTCTCGGTTAATGGAGTCTCTTATCGGTGCTATTCAATCAGAGGCTGGATCACCATAGGCCATTGTGAACCTCCCCTCTCACACTTAATCGACTTCCCATACATGTTTACACTGCATGATTTTCTCTCCCCCCCCCCCTCCTCCCCATGAGCATGACGTAATATATAAACAACCGTCATTCCAATTCATAAAAAAGGCGTGGTCTGAAAACTATATTTCTATTATCAATTTCGTGTAAACGTATAGAATCTGTTATACGCTCTTCAATACTAACCATCCTAAGTAACTATCACTACCTTGCACTGTCATCAACTGGTGTGTCGTTGTTCTTGATCAGATATCTGAGTAGAGGAGGTTGTGTACTTTGACTTTCTGATGTCATACCTCAAATCACTCATAAAGCTATGTGCCTATGTACAGTGGATTACTTCATTTCTATCTGATCAGGTTCAAGGGGTGAAATTGCTGCCATGCAGTTATATCTGCGAGTACCTCAGGGCTATCCTCGTGGCGCTTTTCATTTTGTGCTGTACATAATGATAACACCCTTCGCCTGTTAAATGCCCTCTGTAAGCTGACATTGGTAAGTTCTACTCTAGCTGTTGCTTTGGTATGGACTGCACAGCAATGGGGAGAGCTCTTGACAGTTTCTACCACTGGAGTGGACCTTTGTTGCATACCCTAAATGTAATTTAATATCTTTTAGCAAACTGAATGTTGTGGATCTTCATGACACATGAGCTGGAAATGATGACTACAGTTTGAGATCATGGAGTTATTTTATCATTTGCTGGACATGAAAACAACTGCACATTGTAATGGTGCATTTAATGAAGCAAAACTGATTCTCTCTGCATCCCATTCCTGTCGTGCTTATTTGAGCATAATTGTATTCTTGTTCATTGCCACACCCACACGCACACATACACACATGCACACGCACACACACATGCTACACACGCACATGTACACACACCCACACACACATGCACACACACAGGTTTCATCCCCTCAGTCCTCTCCACCATTCAGAAGCAGTACCAGTTCTCCAGCACGCTGGCAGCACTCATCCACATCTTCTTTGACATCGCCGTCATCATCTCTGTCCTCTTCATCAGCTACTGCGGTGGGCGTGGTCACAAACCCAGATGGCTCGGGGCAGGCCTGGTGATCCAGAGCCTCGGCTGCCTCGTCTTTGCCACCCCACAGTTCTTCTTTGGGGCCCCCACCTCCTCAGGGGGCAAGCATGGGGACAACCTGGAGGCTTGTCTTCAGGACGTCCAACCCCTTCAAGCCTGCACCAGTGGCAACACGGGGGCCTACGTCCTCTTCCTGTTGGGGGCGGGGCTGATAGGGGTGGGCGCGGCCCCGCTCTTCACCATAGGAACCAGCTTCATCGACGACATCGTGCACCCCGCACACTCGTCTGTCCACCTGGGTGTCTTCTACATGCTCTCCGTGGTGGGCCCCGCCCTTGGTTTCGGTCTAGGGTCGGCCTTCCTGTCTGTCTACGTTAACCCTCTGGAGGCCACGGAGCTGACGGGGAGCGACCAGAATTGGGTGGGGGCATGGTGGCTGTGCTTCGTGTTCAGCTGCATCGTCTCTCTGGCCATCGCCGTTCCCTTCTTCCTCTTCCCCAGACTGCTCCCGGACTCCCACCTGGTGAGGCTGGCCCGGGAGAAGGAGATGGCCAAGCGCTCGATGGTAGGGGTGGGCGGAGGTGACCAATCGGATGGAGGGGGTGGGGCTTCGGCCCTCCGGTCCATGCCCGCACACCTCAAGCAAGTGCTCACCAACCTGCCCTGGATCTTTGTCACCTGTTCCACCTCTGCCTCTCTGATTGTCCTCTCCGGGCTGGTGACCTTTGCACCCAAGTACCTGCAGTCCCAGTTCAAACTGACTGCCGCCCTTGCCAGTGTGATAGCAGGAGCAGTAGGTGAGGGACTGGGGAGGAGTTAGGTGATGGTGTGGTGAGGACTAGATGAGGGACTGGGGAGGAGTATGGTATGACTGGAGAGTAGGTGAGGTAGTGGACTGGAGAGGAGTAGGGAAGAGAGTGGACTGGGGAGGAGTTAAGTTAGCAATAATAAATGGTCTGAGGACTAGGAAACACATTCTTACCCCTCCTCTCCCCTCTCCTCCATTCAAGCCATCCCGTGCGGCAGTGCAGGGGTCATAGCAGGTGCTCTGGTCATCTACTGTGCCAAGCTAAAGGGCAAGGGTGTGTCCCTGTTCACCTGGGTGGTCACCCTCATCGTCATCGTCCCTTCCCTTGTCTTCCTCGTCAACTGTCCCAACATCCAGCTCAATGGAGTCACCCACTCCTACGCTGCCGCTAACAGGTGGGTGTGGTCTGAGCAAAGGGGAGGGGTCAGGTGTTGTGCTTGCCCTACATGGACACGCCCCATGTAACCAACCTCGTCTCTGTAATGATTTAGATGCTACAGTGTCTTCTATCTGCCGTTAGGTGGGCAGTGTTATGGAACTCCATCTATTGCCAGTTCCCTCCTCATCCCCAGTCTATTGCCAGTTCCCTCCTCATCCCCAGTCTATTGCCAGTTCCCTCCTCATCCCCAGTCTATTGCCAGTTCCCTCCTCATCCCCAGTCTATTGCCAGTTCCCTCCTCATCCCCAGTCTATTGCCAGTTCCCTCCTCATCCCCAGTCTATTGCCAGTTCCCTCCTCATCCCCAGTCTATTGCCAGTTCCCTCCTCATCCCCAGTCTATTGCCAGTTCCCTCCTCATCCCCAGTCTATTGCCAGTTCCCTCCTCATCCCCAGTCTATTGCCAGTTCCCTGCTCATCCCCAGTCTATTGCCCGTCATCACTTTAACTTTCTCTTGCAGATCCTCCCCCTCTGGCCCCTCCCTCTCCAGCCTCGCCTCCTCCTGCAACCTCCATTGCAACTGCACCAGCCAGTCCTATGAGCCAGTGTGTGGGAGCGATGGTGTCACTTACTTCTCTGCCTGCTATGCGGGATGTCGCAAACGATATCAGCTAGGTTCTGGGGGGATGCAGGTGAGAGAGATGGGGATGGTGAGGGAGCAGGAGGAATGAGGGAAGAAGTTGTCTAGGCTCTCTTCCCCAGCCTTGTGTCTATTATCCAGCCTTGTCTATGCACTCTTCCCCAGCCTTGTCTATGCACTCTTACCCAGCCTTGTGTCTATGCTCTCTTCCCCAGCCTTGTGTCTATGCTCTCTCTTCTCCTTGTCTATGCACTCTTCCCCAGCCTTGTCTATGCACTCTTCCCCAGCCTTGTCTATGCACTCTTCCCCAGCCTTGTCTATGCACTCTTCCCCAGCCTTGTCTATGCACTCTTCCCCAGCCGTGTCTATGCTCTCTTCCCCAGCTATGTGTCTATGCTCTCTTCTTCAGCCTTGTGTCTATGCACTCTTCCCTAGCCTTGTATCTATGCCCTTGTTCTCTATGCCCTCTTCCCCAGCCTGTGTCAATGCCCTCTTCCCCAGCCTTGTGTCTATGCCCTCTTCCCCAGCCTTGTGTTTATGTCCTCTTCCCCAGCCTTTCTCATCATGTTCATTCTCACCCTCCCCTACATTAAAAGACCCTGTTATTTGAAAACTGTTCATGCGTTGCTGAGCAGCTGCGGGAGGAGTTTGGCGGCTCACACCTCTATAACAGCAGCGCCACAACTGGAGTGTGTGACAACGATTCTTGCAATGGCCTCTACATATTCCTGGTGTTCATTGGGGTCACCCTATTCCTCGTGTTTGTCCTGCAGGTCCCAATAATCACCATCACCGTGAGGTGCGTTGCATTCTAATTAATACCATCCCAATTGTGAGTCATACCCTCCAGGCCCAGTATTCGTGGATGCAAATGTGCTTGCCTCTAACACTAACACAATCAGAGATATGTACAGCATGCGTTAAAAAATTTGTCATTTTAAAAGTATGTTGTAATCATAATTATGGCACATGCATGAAAATTTGACCACTTATTCACAGAGACAGAAACGGTACCATTTAATAATAAACTCATTGCATGTACGTTTGCTCAAAATTAAGTCTAAGACAAATTTTAGCTCCAAATGCAGTAACATTTTCTTTCTGTTGGCTGACCACCCTGGCCTGACCACCCTGGCCTGACCACCCTGGCCTGACCACCCTGGCCTGACCACCCTGGCCTGACCACCCTGGCCTGACCACCCTGGCCTGACCACCCTGGCCTGACCACCCTGGCCTGACCACCCTGGCCTGACCACCCTGGCCTGACCACCCTGGCCTGACCACCCTGGCCTGACCACCCTGGCCTGACCACCCTGGCCTGACCACCCTGGCCTGACCACCCTGGCCTGACCACCCTGGCCTGACCACCCTGGCCTGACCACCCTGACCTGACCACCCTGGCCTGACCACCCTGGCCTGACCACCCTGGCCTGACCACCCTGGCCTGACCACCCTGGCCAGACCACCCTGGCCTGACCACCCTGGCCTGACCACCCTGGCCTGACCACCCTGGCCTGACCACCCTGGCCTGACCACCCTGGCCTGACCACCCTGGCCAGACCACCCTGGCCTGACCACCCTGGCCTGACCACCCTGGCCAGACCACCCTGGCCTGACCACCCTGACCTGACCACCCTGGCCTGACCACCCTGGCCTGACCACCCTGGCCTGACCACCCTGGCCTGACCACCCTGGCCTGACCACCCTGGCCAGACCACCCTGGCCTGACCACCCTGACCTGACCACCCTGACCTGACCACCCTGGCCTGACCACCCTGACCTGACCACCCTGGCCTGACCACCCTGGTGATTACGGTTAAAAATGGAGTTGCCAACTTCCATCCGCCACACTATTTTGTTGCCTGCAAGCTTTGAACACAAATAAGCCAGGTGTTGATCATGAAGTCACGCCCCCAATTCAGAAGGGCATGCAATCACGAAATGTCACCCATCGCCCACCTGACTGCTTGGCAAACAGTGAAGCAACAGTGTATCAACCTTTGCTGCACACCCTATTCCTATGGCAGCTGCCACCCACAGGTCACAATAGGCCAACACAATAACTGTAGAACTCGGGTATTCAGTGATGCAAGACATGCATTTGTAATGGATATGTAGAAAGCATTCGAGATTTTGTATCACAAAAGAGCTAGTTGTTCACTACAGACAGCAGCTCCAGTGACCTGGGCTTGCGATGACAAGGGATCAGAAGACAGTGTCCCTTGCATTGCGTTGGCCCGAGCATTGGCCACCTGCTGACTGGCTAACTTCTTGGGATCAGAATGTTGTTACAACCAAGTTGTTGCAAGTAATATGAAATCTTTTTACAACCAGATCATTATGCTTCTACATGTACAGATAGCCTACAGTGGTGAAATAGGTTACATGTACAGGGGAGGAGGGGGAGGAGGGGGAGGAGGGGGAGGAGGGGGAGGTGATGTAATAATGTCACATCATTTGGCCAGCCACCATTTGGTCATTTGGAGCCCATTCCCATCCACCATACACCCCTCCCCCTCCCCCTCCCCCATTCCACCACATTCTATTATGTGTCCTCGTTCCATTCCATCACACAGGTGTGTTGCTGATGAGCAGAGAACGTTAGCTCTTGGTCTCCAGTCCATTATATTCCGTGTCTTTGGGAACATCCCTGGACCCCTTCTGTTTGGTGCCATCTTTGATTCGGCCTGTACCCTCTGGCAGTACAACTGTGGGAGCAAGGGAGAATGCTGGGTGTACAGCAACTCCGACATCAGCTACAGGGCCGTGGGTCTGGGCCTGAGTGGCGCCTTTCTCACCTTCGTCTTCAGCTTCTTCACCTGGGCAGTTTACCCGCGCACGTCTGGGGAGAAGGAGGGTGTGGGTGTGACAGGGAAGGCGGACATGAGTGGGGAAGATGAGGTGGAGGAAGGTGGGCTGGCAAAGAGGCCGCCAAAGAGGATATCCACTACTCGCTTTGACAGCTATCGCAGCGACGATGTGCTCCTGGATGTGACAAATGGGAGGGGCACGGAGGAAGAGTCTTCTGTTGATGCAGGTTGCGTTGCCAATGGCGATAAAGGACAGCAGGTGCACATCTCCGAGGGTGATGGTGGCACTGTTGCTCGGTTCAGCGCAAGATGATGCACATTTAAAGATTTCCTTTCTTGGTCCCTCTAAATGTCTTGTTCAGAACTGTAACCTAATTGGTTCTGGACTTGTGGTGTTGGTAATTTCAATCTTCAATGTTTATTAATTTGATTTTGATGTGTTGTTGTTGTTGTTGTTTTTGTGGCAAATTATTATTTTACAACCAAAGGAAGGTCTGTGATAGTTACTAATAAACAGCGAGGTGACTTTGAAGAAAAGATGTTGGGTGATCAGATATCTAGATACCCTGGAAACCAAGTCTACATGAAGCTTCAAAGAGAAAGAACTGCCATATAAAAATGAACTCATGATTTTCATAATTATAACTACTTTTAGCTACAATGTAGTCTTTCTGTTATTATTAACATACATCATGACTATAGGCTAATTTCCCTCCCTTCCTCTTTTTCTAAAGAAAATCCTTTTTAACCACCTTAACAGGCTCTAGTGTGCTTGGCATCATACTGCTGCTTTATTGTGGAATAATAATGCATCTTACCTCTGCCAGCCTTGTGCGTCCTTTTTTACTTGCCAGTTCCCTCCTCATCCCCAGTCTATTGCCAGTGCCCTCCTCGTCCCCAGTCTATTGCCAGCTCCCTCCTCATCCCCAGTGTTCTATCCATCCATGCTGATTTCTATCTATAAGGCCATAAAACACTCTAGTGGCTGTACAACAAGAATTTAATGTGGCATACCAGTGGGGTTGCTAAAGCTTGTGTACTGCCGCTGAACAGGGTTGCACTGAATTTGTTCCAACAATGAAGCAGAACATGCCTGCACTGCTGCACAATAGAAGACTCATCTTTTTCTTCATTTTGGATGATCTTCATCCTTTAGTGAGAAAGGTATGTATGTATCTTATTATGCATTGTTGATAAAAGGTTAGGGTTGAGTCATTTAATTAAATAAACAAATGGTTGCTCCTGTAACCGTGGCAATGCTAAAACGTTTTGTGTACTGCAACATTTAAGTTTCTTGTACAAGTGAAAGGTATGTTCTAAGATTTCGAGTTGTGGAACTTGGTAACTTATGCATTTCTCCTTTCATGTAGCATATGCATGAGATTTCTACTCAAGAGCTCCTTCGTGAAAGCCATTTATCAACCTGGAACAGCTAGAAACGTACTTACACATTTATGACACCTATGCAGTAGTATTTCATTTTGACCTCTCATTTGTCCTAGGCTTCAAGATGCTCCTGTAATATCTGTCAGTTGCTGGTACGTAGTTGTGACACATGTACAAGTATTTTGCATTAGCCTCTCGATTGTCCTAGGCTCTTGTAATCTGTCAGTTGCTGCTATGTATACAATTGTGACTAGTATTTGCATCGGCCTCTAGGTCTCAAGACGCTTATGCAATCTTTTGGAGTTGCTGCTGGAAAACATATTACAATTTGTTGCAGTGTGGGACACAGTAGAAAGCATCTGCCGGCTATAGCCACAGACCAAGTGTTAGAGCGCCATGCTGCAATGTCACAGCAGTCATGTTTGGCAAATTCAGGGATTACATCGAGCTTATAATGGCACAGTACAATGTATGAATATTAAGTAGTAATTCTATAGCCTTATTCTTATTATATCTTAGATGGTGTATAGTGTGTGTGCATGTGTGTGTGTGTGTATGTGTGTGTATGTGTGTGTGTGTGTAAGTCACAAGCTGGTGATGTGGAGTGAGCTTTTAGCAGCTGCAATCAAATGATGGTGTGACACCCATTTTGAATGAGCACGGCTGTCCCCTGTTGGACCTGACTACAACCATTTTTGCTACATTTGGAGTCAACATACAACGGGCAGTCTCTGTATGTCATGCCAGCTGCTGCTTTAGGGAAACAGATATAGTGGAGAACTTTGAGCAGCAGGAAATTACTTTCGAACATATGTGTTGTGCGTTGTAATCATATCAAACTAGCATTCCATATAAGGAAAACCGCGATGTAAATGACATATCTTTAGAAAGGTACTAATATATGGAAGATAAAGGTATGACAAGCATACGTTATTATTATGGTCCAAAAACGACCGACAGTCTGGTGCAGATTGTAGCGACAATCTGGTAGATATTTGACTCTTCCTTATGCATTGTACCAGATATTTGACACACATTGTACCATACATGATGTCATGTGTTACAAGATATGATACAGCAACATTTAGGGTCAATAAATAGAATTTTGGCTGTGTATACCGTAAATGGCTAAGAAATATACGTGGAAGCCTCATAAATACTGTACCTTGAACATATCATCCACCTCTTTAAACCTAGGTATATGTAGTGACTACTAATATTCCACATGCGCAAGCGATCTATTTACATTAATTTTCCTATAAATACTTCAATGGTGGCCGCAAGACCGGCCGTGCCAAATTTAGTAAGTCAATTTGGGTTACTGATTTTGTACATTCACGAGACACGTCACATGATTGTGTGCATAAGAGAGGTACATGTACATCACTGAAATATCGAACACCTAACATAGTGTGCTTGGTTTATTGAATACTGTCTGGCGTAACATATGCTGTAGTGTTGCTATTGACATTAGTTCGGGTCTCTTGCTTGAAGGTCACGACTTCTTCACTTCCATGTATGACTTCATACTGCGCACGATACGAATGCCTGCGTGCAAAGCATGTAACAATAGCGATGTGTGCAGTGAGAGTAAGTCCAGCAGCGAGGCTTGAAATTGGGCTACATATTGAACTAAAAATGCGAAGGCCATAATTGGGACTTGTATGCTCGTATACGTGGTTGATGAGTGGTGGTAGTGAGAGAATACAATAGGTGATTGGATAGGCCACAAGAGGTATGAGCTGTTTAAAAATCCTCTGGTTTTGGTCGCTACCAAAGACACTGACGTTTCCCTGTTTGTGCGACCTATAGTACACAGTGATCAGCATAATCAACATGGCACTGGACTCCAGCACAAGTAACAAGAAGAGCGGACCATACCAAGTGACATACTGTTCGACAAAACCTGTCAGGTATGCACATCCAAACCTCCTGCCTTGTATCCAACACCACTGTCCATTTGGCCCATACGACCCGGTCGCTAAAGGAATGGCCGGAATCACAATAGGGAGCAGTAGAGATGTTATGATGTACAAGGGCTCCAGCTTTGTAAGGTTCTTGTAGAAGATCACAAAGTAGAAAAGATGGAAGGTGACCCAACCACAAAAACAAAGCTTTATCAATGCAGCAACTTGATTGAAATAACCAATGATTACACACATTGTGTATTTTGAATCGTCATAGCTCAAGAAATGCAGCTGACAGACATTACAGATGGACAGTAGCAGTGACCCAATGACCTGATAGGCCGCCAAACGATAAAGCAGTTGCCTGTGCAGCTTCAGGCATGCTAGCCACAAGAGTGCAAACAGACATGCTACCATGGATGCGCAGAACAGCGACTCATGGATAATAATCAAACGCTTGTTTGTCAGCGATGCATTACTGCTGCAAGAAATATTGCTTTCATTGATACCTTCCATCCTTACTGTTTTGTTTCCAAGATCTGTACATAACTAAGAGAGGTGCTTTCTCAATGTGCACAGCCACCTCTATTCAGAACAGCACACAGTGGTGAAACGTCATACACCACTCGTGTTCAAGCAAGCACATACCTTTTTGAATGGTAGTAGATCCGTTGCACTAATGTTGTGTAATCTACTTCCAAGCACCTGGCATATGCAGATCACTACAGGCTCACACAATGCAATTAAAACAAAAGCTATGCCTTTCTGTATGACTGGAGTGGAGCAAGGCATGCATTTATATAGGAATATGCAAAAAAGCATTCAAATATTTCACAGAGGGCTGTTTGTTCTAGACAGGGTTACATGTGATTGTGACCTTTACAAACAGATCAGTCAGATCCCATGACCCAGGGCAAAATGGATCAGAGGATTGTTGCACATATTAATAGAGGTGGTTTCCCTTCCATTGTGTTGGTCTGAATATTGTTAACCCCTGGATGAATACCTGTTTAGTGAAGTGCAAGGATTGGTGCAGCCTGTTGTTACAACTGTGCAATGTACTTACATTTAGTGTAAATATACTACAGTGCATAACATGATACTTGGACATAAATTGTTTTTCATCATTTTTGAATATATCTTTGTGATTCTCTAAAATTACTGGTTGGGAGTTGATTACAGAATATTGTTTGGGAACCATCTGTGGGTCTGGGCCTGAGTGGCGCGTTTCTCACCTTCCTCTTCAGCTTCCTCACCTGGGCAGTTTACCCGCGCAAATCTGGGGAGGAGGAGGGTGTGGGTGTGACAGGGAAGGTGGGCATGAGTGGGGGAGATGAGATAGTGGAAGGTGGGCAGACAGAGAGGCCGCCAAGGAGGATAACTCGCTTTGACAGCTATCACAGTGACGATGTGCTCCTGGATGTGACAAATGGGAGGGGCATGGAGGAAGAGTCTTCTGTTGATGCAAGTGGTGTTGCCAATGGCGATAAAGGACAGCAGGTGCACATCTCCGAGGGTGATGGTGGATGGTGGCACTGTTGCTCGGTTCAGCGCAAGATGATGTTCATTTAAAGATTTCCTTTCTTGGTCCCTCTAAATATCTTGCTCAGAACTGTAACCTAATTGTTTGATTTTGATGTGTTGTTGTTGTGGCAAATCATAACTTTACATGCAAAGGAAGATAATGATAAAACAGTGAGGTGACTTTGAAGAAAAAATATGATTAGATGTTGTGGGATCAGATATCTAGAAACCCCGGGAAACCAAGTCTACATGAAGCTTCAAAGAGAAAGAACTGCCATTAAAAAATGAACTCATTATTCTCATCATTAGTCTATAACTAATGTTATCAATTCCCAATTAATTCATTGGGACAACTGGTATTGCTGAAGCACTACCTGATTCGGTGAAGTGATCTTTGAGTTAATGTTTCCTTTTACCGATGTGTAGCAGAAATGTTATGCAATCAATGCAAAAGATACAAGTAAGCATGTGACGCTTATACTGTATATGCGTTCAACAATAAGTACGTCCCAAGAAGTATCTCGATGCACTCCTGCGTTAGCGTCACCAGGCACCCCTTTTTATCACTAAACTCAATCAATAGTTTGTCACTAAACTGCACAGAATGAATCACTCATTGATCTTCACTCTTTTGCTAAAGAGTGAAGCTAGCAAAGAGTGCCCTTCACTCTTGCGCTCACTTCACTCCAGAGTGAAGCTAGCGAAGAGTGAAGGGCACTCTTTTTATTCCCTTAAAGGTATACTATAAGACCACGCGCGATAACATGCACACTTATAACAGAGATAATATGTATAATATTATCGCTGCTTAAGTTATAACACAGTAATTTATATGCACATGTGTGCAAGAGAAGGTTAGATGACTGAAACTTCAAAACTTCGACACGCAACATTCTGTATACTCGTACAAAGAGCAGGTTACATCACTGAAACTTCTACACACCCCTAGGATTGAGTTCCTTGGTTTATTGAGTACTGTCTGGTGCAATATACGTTGAAGTGTTGCTATTGACGTTGGTTTGGGTCTCTTGCTTGAAGGTCACGACCTCTTCACTTCCATATATGACTTCATACTGCGCACGATACGAATGCCTGCGTGCAAAGCATGTAACAATAGCGATGTGTGCAGTGAGAGTAAGTCCAGCAGCGAGGCTTGAAATGGGAAAACATGTTGAACTAAAGATGCGAAGGCCGTAATTGGGACTTGTAAGCTCGTACACGCGGTTGATCAGTGGTGGTATTGAGAAAGTGCAAAAGATGATTGGATAGGCCACAAGAGGTATGAGCTGTTTAAAAACAGTCTTGTTTTGGCCGCTACCAAAGACACTGACGTTTCCCTTTTTGCACGACCGATAGTACACTGTGACCAACATAATCAACATGGCACTGGACTCCAGGACGAGCAGCAAGATGAGAGGGCCATAGAAGGTAACAAACTGTTCAATAAAACCTGTCAGGTACTCACAGCCAAACCTCCTGCCTTGTATCCAACACCACTGTCCATTTGGCCCATACGACCCGGTCGCTAAAGGAATGGCCGAAATCACAAAAGGGAGCAGTAGAGATGTTATGATACAAGTAAATAAAAACCTTCTCTAACGAGAAAGTTGGTGGGCATATAGGATTGACAATGTTGGTGTAAAAAGCACGGAAACAAGTGTGACAGAAATGTTACTGGAAAATTGAAATAGGCCTATATTTAGCCCAGTCACATTTAGGCAGCGCACGCCTGAGAAAATGGGCTAAATATAGGCCTATTTCAATTTTCCAGTAACATTTCTGTCACACTTGTTTCCGTGCTTTTTACACCAACATTGTCAATCCTATATGCCCACCAACTTTCTCGTTAGAGAAGGTTTTTATTTACTTGTTTCATAAGTTTTTTTTTCTCCGTGTCAACGAAGCTTCATAACTGTAATGTGATGAGGAACGATGTGCAATGGACAAAATGTCTATACCTTACGAACGCTTTGTGCATTGCCCCGACCACAAGTTACTATATAACTTTAATAAATACGTATGTAAAATTAATGTTACAATAACAATAAAATTAATAGTGATAAGTGTAGTTGTTTTTGATAAAATAAATAGTTTTGCCGCCTCCTCTTCCTCGGCCTCTTCCTCTTCTTCTTCTCCCCCCCCCCGGGGTAAGGCCATGCGGGTGGCGGGGGGCAGTAAAAAAGGCGGGGGCAGCATTGGGGGCAGCATTGGGGGGAGCATCAGCGGGGGTAACGCTGCAGGCGGTGGGTCCAGCGCTGCTGCAGGCGGTGGCCGCGCTTCTGCTGGCGGTGGCGGAGGGTCCAGCACTGCTGCAGGCGGTGGCGGGGCTTCTGCTGGCGGTGGCCGTGGGTCCAGCGCTGCTGCAGGCGGTGGCGGGGCTTAACCTTACGGATAGTTTTTAGCAGTGACCCTGCCTGTGATCTTCGTACACTTATTGCTTTAGCAAGTAATGCATCTGCACTAATCTTACTTACTGCTGCACGGGCAGATCTTGTAACAACCTTTTGAGCTAGCAATGGATGGCTATTGCAGAAAGCATTGTTTACATCACTCAGAAGCTCACTATCCTTAAGAATTGCTTTTTCAAGACTCACTCCATACTCTGCTAGTGTGCGAGAGTTGGGCTCAAACAGGGAGTAACTATATGGGAGAAGATAGGGTTGCAGTACTTTTATTTTACCACACATTATGCCTTATCATGTATCAAAACATTTTACCAACTGCGCATAACGTGAATTATTTTATTTTCATACAACTCAATTTTCTGTACACACATGTGTAGTGGACCTTTAAAACAATGTGAGAGACACAAATTACCTTTTGTACCCTTTACATGTACATGGGGAACTTTTACTTGTGGGAAGCCTTACTGTACATCTGATAATCGGCTGCATGCAAGGGTTGGATGCGCATGACAGACTTGTTAATTAAATTTCTGAAAATGCAATTACAGTAGTACACACATGTGTATAGTCCTTTATTGCACATCACATTTACAATGTAACAGACACAGATGCATGTACATGTACAAATAACCTTTTGTACAAACATTGACCTTTACCAGGGAACATCCCGTGTAGGAAGCCATACTGTACATCAGATAATATGTCATGCAGGCATACAAGAGTGTTAATGTGTGCATGACAGGAAGCCATGAGCCACGTGCATAGCAGCCCTTAGATTTTAAATGGTACATACAGCATGCTATAACATACCTTTGGGTGGTAGTGGTAGTGGTAGTGGTAGTTCTACGACCCTTCCAATACCGACTCATTCTAGCTGCCTTAATGGTAGCTGAATTACCCCTGTATATCCGCCTTTTAGCAGCACGGTTCTCCTCGACGCTCTCTTGATATCGCTGCCTTTTAACAGCACGGTTCTCCTCGAGGTCCTCTCCATATCGCTGCCTTTTAGCAGCACGGTTCTCCTCGAGGTCCTCTCCATATCGCTGCTTTTTAGCAGCACGGTTCTCCTCGAGGTCCTCTCCATATCGCTGCCTTTTAGCAGCACGCTTAGGTTCAATATTTGCGATGTAGCTCTCGCGTACAGAGGCCTTCTTTTTTTCAGGATCGGCCTTGTAGCTCTCGCGTACAGAGGCCTTCTTTTTTTCAGGATCGGCCTTGTAGCTCTCGCGTACAGAGGCCTTCTTTTTTTCAGGATCGGCCTTGTAGCTCTCGCGTACAGAGGCCTTCTTTTTTTCAGGGTCGGCCTTGTAGCGCTCTCGGGCTTTAGCCTTGTTCTCTTCTTGCTTTTGGAGGTATTCCGCTCGTTGCTTCGTTCTCTTCTTTCGATTACGCGAAGGCATTTTTAGAAAAACAACTTCACTAGCCAAAATAAGTAACGACTAAACTGACACCAAAATAAATTTTGTGCCTGTTGGAGTATTTATACTGCCTAAAATTATCCATACTCCTGTATTTAGAACATAGTAATATACCCATACCGTATATAGTACTTTTTCGTTGTAGCTTCTTTATTACCTTAAGGGGCACCGCGCCGGTAAATTCTGAAGCGATTGGTACTATCGCCGTTCTTTAAAACCATTCCTAGCGTGAGTTATACTTGACGGAGAAGAAGAAGAAGAAGACGGACCAACAATTTTTTTGGGCATGGGCACGAGAAACAGGTTCTTAGTTGGTCCATAGATAGTATCTATGGTTGGTCTAGAAGGGCATAGTTTTATGACATGAAACTAGCACCAAAACGTAGATCTTGGTGTTGTCGTTCGATTGCTGCAAAGAGAAAAGCTATCCGTTTCTTCGTTGTCCCTCGCGACGCAACTGAAATTTTTTAATGACATTCATGACTCCTCAATCAATCCTATATTGAACCTGCTGACGCAGGTTCAGATACAAGGGCTCCAGCTTTGTAAGATTCTTGTAGAAGATCACAAAGTAGAAAAGATGGAAGGTGACCCAACCGCCGAAGATAAGCTTTATCAATGCAGCGACTTGATCCAAATAAGCAACGATTACGCACAGCGTGTATTTTGAATCATCGTAGCTCATGAAGTGAAACTGGAAGACTTGACAAGTGGACAGTAGAAGTGATCCAATGACCTGATAGGCCGCCAAACGATAAAGCAGCTGCCTGTGCAGCTTCAGGAATACTAGCCACGAGAGTGCAAACAGACATGCTACCATGGATGCGCAGAACAGCGACTCATGGATAATAATCAAACGCTTGTTTGTCAGCGACAGCCCCGGATCCAGCATAGGCTTGGGGGGGGGGCGGCCGCCCCCCCCCATTCATATAAAATGCCGCCCCCCCCCCCCCCCCCCCCCCCCCCCCCCTTCGCCCCTGATTTTAAAGTCTGGGTACCTGTGCGTTTTGCATTACGTTATCCAATTAGCACGTCAAATTTCTACAAATGTCGAAGCGGCTTAAGCAATCCGGAGCTTCATTTCGGAAGTCTAAAAAGATCAAGGATTTGTCTGCTAGTGGAGAAGGAACTGAAGGATGTAGCAAAATTTTTGAATTTTTTCTGGCGTCCGGCGCTTCTTCATCAATTGCAACTGCCGATGGGACGCTAGAAACCACCGCTGGCAGCCCCCCCCCCCCCCGTCGTAAGCGGACTGCACCCCCCCGTCGTAAGCGGACTGCACCCCCCCGTCGTAAGCGGACTGCACCCCCCCGTCGTAAGCGGACTGCACCCCCCTCCTCCGTTCAAACAGCTTCGCATACATTGCCGCCCCTCTGGTAAACCGCCCCCCCATATGCATAACAAATTCCTGGATCCGGGGCTGGTCAGCGATGCATTACTGATGCAAGAAATATTGCTTTCAATACCTTCCATCCGTACTGTCGTCCACAGCTAAGGCAGGCCAGGAGAGTTACGCAGTGGTGAAATGTGGCACACTACCCGTGTTTCCTTATTACATGTACCTTGTGATTGGCCGTTATACCGTATACGGTGGCCCTCGAGGTCGTATCGGAAATGCTGGCGTATACATAGTGCGGTTTTGCAGTCGTGCAACATTACGTCGGTGTACATGTACGTCATTTGTCTTTTCCCTTTTAGCGTCACATGTTTGGTTACATGTATTGTCAAGTGGGGTTGTGGTTAATGGCCTAGCGAGTGCATGTGCGTTGCGTCGCCGTGTGTAAAGTAACACAGTTTGAGTCAGCAGCGAAGAGTCTGTTCATGTACACGTACATGCACATGCACTTATATAGGTACAGAATGGATGCAGGTAAGGTGAGACATGCCACTAGACAGACTGACGCTACATGTTACAAGCTGAGTTCAGGTATATGGCCGGTGCTATATGTAAATGTATACTTGTATGTGACTTTTACAACGCAGAAGCGGGCATTGCCCGCCACAGTCATGCACTAATTGGTGGCAATAAGATTGTCAGTACGTGTAAACGGAACATTTGAACAGAGGTTCTACATAACATGATTTTGATTTCATTTGCTACGACTGCAGAAAGGGGATGGGTGGGCCTGGGGTGGAGGGGGGACAACTAATATACAATTACATTCACAATTAGCTCCAAACTTAAACACAGGTCATCAACAACAGTTTCCAATGCAACAAAACAGAGGAGTACACTCCTAGCAGTTGATGTGTGTAATGTCTTCCTTAGATAGCCCTACAACACGTGACAACAGCCTGCTGGCGACAAGTTCTACTTGAGCAGGGCTGTCTGTGTAGCTACTGTGTAAGCAGTATGGTAGCTTGTGCAGATCCACAGGCATCTTTGCACTCCCCAAAATTCCCCCCTACAGTAATGTACAGATGAGCTAAGTATGTGTCAATTGCACTGTGTACTCTTACTTCACACTGAAGTGGCCTCCAAGCTTATACAGGTCGTTGCATCTGATTTGGTTAATGCCAATGTGCCATGAACCTGTTCAGGTCTTCAAGACAAAGCCTGCTACATGACGAAGTGACAGGATAGTGACACGTGCCAGCTACATGATTTTAATATAGCTGAAGTTGATCATCAGGATCGTACAGAACACCCTCAACGAAAGTCTGGAAATATGCTCAGATCATGAGTAGTGCAACCACAGTACACAGAAACACATGTACCTTGAAGACAGTTATCCACCACTCTTGACTTGTGCAGTTGTGCTCACCAACTTTTGACAATGGGATTCATATGATAATGCTGAAATGCAATTTATAACCAGACATGCTAACCCATAGAATTGTGTGCAGCTCTCTTATACAAAATGTCCAGCAGTGTTGATGATGTAAAGTCACCTGACATGCGGCAAACATAACACTTTTACTACCAAGGTCACTTCTGACCACAGTTGGGCACCGTAATAAGACATCAACAGTTGTGAGAGTAACTAGAGCCCCCTCCCCCTTTCAACACACCAACACACACACACACACATACACACACACATACACACATCGAGAGGACATTTTTGCATTTTACATCAATGGATAGAGAACAATCAAGAGATCATAATATTAAGGCTTAATGGCATTTGTGCTGAAAGGAAAAGTGGTAGAAATTGTCTAAGAGGAGGTAAGTAGTTCTTGTGGTCACGGTCATTACATAATGCTATGTCATGCTTATAAGGTTAACTTATATTAGGATGATGTAATAAGCTCTGCATCCCCCTGCATTGTTTTGTGAGGTCTATGAGTAAGTGTTCTCACAGGCGATCATTTGTGGAAGTGCCTTTAACTTGAAGGTGGCAAATGAGTTGTATATCCACCTCTGCTTGTCTCTGATTGGCCAACACACGCTCCCAATGCCATAAATACTCCACCTCATGCATACCTATATCATTTAAAGATTGGTGCAGCATCTGTTCGTGCACACCCCAGTACTCCAGCACTACAACGTTCATAAAACAAGATTGCCAACACCGTATGAGCAGGGTCCAATTATCTAGAAGAAATATGAGGTCCACACTTCCTCCTAAACCCTAGTAAAAAAAGGGAAAACCCGAGTAGGATGATCTTGTATGGGTTTTGCAATTGTATCAACTGGCTTCAACGCCCCCCCTCCTCCCCCCCGCCTTTCCCCGAGAACGGCGACAAGTATACACCTGCATGCTCACAATATTGAGAGAAAAAGCAGTGTTACGTCTGCCAGTGGCTGTGCACAAGAAGCCTAGGCTGATTCAAACACTCCCTTGCCAACCTTATATTTATACCTGCATGATGCGCACACGCACACTCATTCCACAGATCATGTGCTCACGTGATGATGCATGCAGCTGTACTCTTCACATACACCACCAGTGGTGGATCCAGGAATTCGGCGAGGGTCGGGTCCGACATAAATAATCAATGAGGGGAGGGGTGGAAGAGGTGCCACGTCGAACTAGGGGTAAACAGCGCATATCAAGTATTCGAAGAGCTGAACTATTTGTTTTTCCAAACAGCATACAGATAATTATATTCACGAATAGGTTTGCGGTGTTTTTCACATCATTAACCTCGTAAAAGTACACAAAACAAATCGCTATGAGGGAGTGCCGTAAGCTCCCTAGCGCATTTTGCATGTAGATGACAGTATAGATCATGTACATCAAAATACATACAAGTGTCTATACGTTTACTGATACAAAATGCATGATTGAAACATTCTTTTTTTTGTGCGTGTTTACCGACATATAAATCACAGATTTGTTCAATATTGATGTCTAATTTCACTATAGATATGCATAAGAGCTAATCCCACTAAGCTAGCTCTCAGTCATTCGGCTACACAGATAGCTTTTGATCCGTCGTAGTCATGACAACGATCTTTCAGCTTCAGCACTTGTTATTAGAAGGGTACAACCTATGTTCAGTAAAAAACAGTGATGTTTGGAAATACACTCCTATATCATGCTCGCTTCACCCAACCCACTTTGACATATAATTGGTGCTGCATCTGCTGTGCACGTCACTGTCATTACCAACTAGAATTTACAACTTGTTACATACCACTGTCATCATACACATAGTTCAACCTACACAGAGCAGGGGCCAGCTACCTATAGCTAATTTTGAGGTGATGGACCCACACCACCTCAAGGGAAAAAAACCCCACATAGTGAGGAAAAAACCATGTTAACACTGCTCTGCCCAAAAAACAGCATAATAGAACACATTAGTGCATTTTGCAACAGGAGCACTTGATTCCTTGCATGTGGCTGTTCTGCCTCATCTCTCAGTACCTGGCTGCCACATTCTCGTACTTCTCTGACTTGGAGCCTGTGTGTGTTAAGACATCACGCCGCTACCATTGTCGGCTTTGGAGGGGGGGGGGGGGGAGGCGGGTGAGTTGCCACAACAGTAACCGTGCACACGACGCCTAGAATGCTTACATGCACACAAAGACCATCTCTTATACAACCAGACCACATGGCCACTATGCGCACGCAAGTCCAACACTCATCAACAGCTTGCCACGAGGCCTCTACCGCCTCTTGACCTTGCATCAGCATACCAGCATATCAACACCCATCAACACAAGACCTCCACAGACATTGCATCAGCATACCTGCACATATTAGCACCTAACAGCAGCTAGACCCCAACACTGTTGGCTACACTCAAACTGCATTCGTATAGGAGCATATTTTCTGTCTAATTCGTTCCTCAAACGACAGAAAAGTGTATTTACTGTCTGTCTACTATCAGTAATGCAGTGCCGGCTCGCAGAGCGAAAAGTCACACCTCGCAAGAGCGAAAAATACATTCATCGTGGAGTTAGGAAAACTGTTTGTGTTTATAGCACAACCATACCGCTTTCATCAGTAAAATTCATTTGGTGATGGCCGGTCCAGATAGATCGACATTGATACATGAAAGCGGTATGGTTGCGCTATGAACACGAGCAGTTTTCCTAACTCCACGAAGAATGTGCCTTATTTTTCGCTCTTGCGAGGTGGGACCTTTCGCTCTTGCGAGCCGGCACTGTATGTTGATTATTTGGTAGATCACGTGCATTCTTCCAAAAGCGCTGCCACTGCTTCATCTCTGAGAGAAGTGACAATGGGTTGGTAAGTCAACCTCCCAGAACAAAAGTTCGGTTGCTAAGCCTTGCACATCAAGGTCTTTTATATCACTGACTATCATTTTATTGCTTTTTGTAATTTAACAGCAATAGGTTTTACTTCTTCAAGGACATTCTTAGCTATAACACCATTCCCAGGTACCATAATTTAGCTTCAGCTCACCTCGATCCAAAATAGTATTAATAAACGTGGATTGATTGAAATAAACATCATAACATAAATTGCATACGCATTACAATGTGCAGATTCATAACAACGGCGTTTGTAACTTCCCTTGATCGCTTTTCGAAGTAGTCGGAGATGGACCTACAGGAGGGCGCTGGTCGCTTTGTTACCATCACGCAAAGCACAACACCGTTATGGTACGGTCCAGACTCCTGAGCGCAATACATGCATACGGACGAAGTAGTACGATGGGATGACCGATCAGACTGACAGCAACACGGTACGGAGCACAAATCAATATATCAACCAAGTACATGTGGTACGATCGACGGTCAGGGAGCACAATGAATATTGTATGAACAGGCACGACAATTTCAAAAAGAAACACGCATGTGATTGGGGTATAAAAATTGCTTAGTAATATTTGCCACCATTATTGGGGGGGGGGGGGGGGGGGGGGGGGGGGGGGGGGAGGGGGATCCGCCCTTGACCACGCTACCATCCTTATGTGCCTACAGAAAAATGCATGCAAAAAATTTAACACACCACGTAACGGGTACATTATGACACGCCGTGTTTTTAATTTTGAGGAGAGATTGATACCAAAGGAGCTTATGGAGCATGCATGCTTTAGCAGGCTTATTTTGTGAAAGGTAATACCTTCGGGTACATTTCTAGATAGCATAAAGTGGGAAAATCGTTGTACTGGACATTGCATGCAGGAGTCTATTCTACTAATACAGTAGTCTCGTTCCCAGACGTATAAATGGTTTATAGCTGTGAGAGAAAGCTACTCTGAACGTTTCACCCCTATATTGGCAAAGAGGAACGCAGGTACTGTAAATAGGTTGTATATGCATTAATTGAAACTGACCGTCCATGTCTTCACACTATGTGCCTCATCTACAACAAGGCCAACAAGATGTTCTTGATATTCTGAACTGGATAGAATCTCATCCCAGCGCTCGTCGCATAATATCATCTCGGGAATAACAAAAACGAACTGGTACTCACCCCTGTAAAGCTTACCCTCCATGATATAATTAGGAGAACCCTCCTGCAATGCTTCGCCTGCGTACACAGCCGTAATATTCCTCTCCATCGCACTTCTAACTTGATCTTGCATCAAAGATATCAAAGGGCTCACCACCAGAACGATCGCGTGTACCGATGTTAGTTGCTGGAATACCTCAGGAAGGATTGCGAAGCACAACGACTTCCCACTGCCAGTTGGAAGACAGACAAAAACGTCTCGGCCTTTTACAAAGCTAGCGATGATATTCTTCTGATGAAGACGTAGCGCTGGGTATCCAAGCTTTAAAACAGCGCTATAAATGGCGGATTCAATAGAAGCATATTCCAGCAAAACAATTGTGCAAATTAATCGTGGTATATAGTGCTTGCTTGGAATGTAATTACAAACCATTTGTATTGCATTTCATATGACTGTGGTAGTGTCACATGATTGCTAGCATCGGATTGGTAGCGACAAAATTCTGTCGCTGTGCTACGGAATTCGACCCATTTTCGCCAGACGTATACAGTGTAAACCATTTATACGTCTGGGAACGAGACTACTAATGTACATGTAGTTAGCAGCGCCATGCATCAAACGAGTGTACGCATGCCAACAATGCATTTGCTACAACAGCCATTAGTTCACAAATTAAGTTCAGACAAAGTGATGTAAGTAACTATTATTCCGGCTGGCAGGCATACTCCGAGGACTCGATGGTCACATGATGGTTGTCTCGTCCCCAGACCCACATGACGTAACGAATAAGCACAGTTTACCGTTACGTAATGTGAGTTTGGGGACGAGACAATAGTAACCCCTTCCTGGACCCTACTAGAACTCTGCTCAACAACATGCCTTTTGCCTGGGTTGAGTTTTAATAGTGACCAACTGCACAAGAGAAAGTTGCCTCCAGCTCCCTTGTGTGGTAAAATCTCGAAATCTCGATTGCTGTTCCATTCTATAACTCAGTGCAACCAGTAGTTGTTTATTCTGCTATTATGTACTATTCTTTATTTTATGCGGTATTTAGAATAACATTTGTTAGCTTGTTTTCCTTTCTCCATCATTTTTTATTGCATTCAGTGTTTGCCTGTAAAGATAACATTTATGGAGACAACTTTACATCAGAGAATGATGCATAGGACCGTAGAGTACAGTACCTCCCCCTTTCACCATGCCGTATTATCTGGCTTGCAATTGAATGCTTCTCTCACTAACCTCTACTTTACCAGTTAAATGCAACAACAAACACAAACACTCAATTCGTCACATTGTATGAGTAACCCACTCCACACTGTATCTTCTAATGGCTCCAGCGCATACTACACCCAATATAGCAATTATGTTCCTGATCCAACACTTTAGTTAGTCTGCTGGTTAATTATCTATACTAAATGATAATGTTTCTAAACAGCAGCAGCTTGGCTAATTACATTGCCAATCAGTGTTACAAAATATTTTAGAACAATTAAATTATCAACAAATATCATGAATGGGACACGTACTTTGGGGGGAAAATTAAAATGTGTATTGATTTAATTTCTAGTTTTTACTGGCCAGGTATACTTCAATAAATTCAAGTAGAATTCCCAACAATGTATCAAGTATTCACATATCATGTATAGAAAGTTGCTCATAAATTGCTTGGTTTAGTTAAATGAAACATGTTTCAATCTGGTAGCATACTAAGTTATCAGTTCTCATGTAAGTCATAGCAACATGGCCAATAGAAGAGCAAGGCACGCTTGCTTCTGATTCAAATAAAATCAGAGCTGCTTGTTGTTTTTTCAGATGGGGAGGCTTAGATGTCTGCATACGATTTACTGCATCTCAATAAATTAGCCCCCCACATTAATAGCAAAGTGATGTGACCATGCACAGCATCATAATCAACCACATTGTAGATGGTTTGTGCTTCATCAATTCCATACATGCTTTGTATACATAATAAAAGCTACTCTATCTACTAGGCTAGGTACGGTGAATATTTGCCACGCAATTCAATGGAGGCTGCAATAGCCCCTCTTTGGCTGGATCCGAAGTAGTTTGTTCATGGCTTCACTTAAAACCTACCGATAAGTAATGCAGCTATGACAATTGCAAGTTATTTTAGAACCAAAAATGTTTAATAAGGCGCTGAGCATGCGTGTAGAAAGTAACAGGTGAATTCAGTTCTACATGATGTTTGTGCATTAGAATAGCAGATAGAGACATTCTAGCCTGGATAGGATATTATACAGAGGATACATGAATGAATTTAGCATTTTATCATGTGAGCAAATATTTTACATTTCTGTTTCAGAGCCCCAATAATACTGCCCTTCTATTAGAACGATTTATGTGTGGCAGTGGCAGTAAGGACGAGAATGTGAAAAAGGATGTGGTCAAAGCGATGGATGACAATTAAGATGGTGTTGCATATTATTCTGAGCATGCTTGTGGTATATCCTTGTTTAACTCTATCATGGGCGAAGCCAATTATTGTGGTACCATTTAGTGCGATTTTGCGCGTTGCAGGAAAACGTAGTTTGTAAACAACTTACGCTACTATGACCAGGAAACAACGTTTCCTCTGTTCACTGTGTTGTTGACAACAAAAGTCTTAATGGTTTAGGTAAAGAAAGTGGTTTTAGTATAGGACATGTGGCGCAATATTGCTCTGTTGCCCGTGAAAGAGTTAAGGTCTGGGAACAAGACTTTTTCAGAACTTGTATATTCTTTGTGTGACAATCGCATGAACAAAAATCTATGAAACAAGTAACTAATAACACTCTATGAGAAAATTTGTGGTATATAGGATTTGAAGGCAATAGTGGTGTAAAAAAGCAAGGAAATGAGGGTCTAAAAGGAAAATGTAATGCACATTATATTTAGTAAGATATTATGTTGTGTGCTAATTATAGGACTTTTACATTTCCCCTTATTATTAGACCTTTGCTTCCTTGCTTTTTACACCACCCTTGCCCTCAAATCGTATATACCACCAACTGTCTCATAGAGAATGATTTTAGTTACGTGTTATATTGTAGCAATAAGTAAATAAATAATATTATAATCATCAAATGAAAGCCTTTGAAGG
Source organism: Ephydatia muelleri (assembly GCA_013339895.1). NCBI lineage: Eukaryota > Metazoa > Porifera > Demospongiae > Spongillida > Spongillidae > Ephydatia > Ephydatia muelleri. Next base: position 6,081,187 of record JABACO010000005.1, read on the forward strand.
AGAAAAGAGTGTAGCATTGCACTTTCAGATGTACAATCACAACGAAATTAAACAATGTCAATGTAGTTCAGATTGGGGCTAATTACACCTCAAAAGCTAGTGGTATGCATGTCCAACCAAGATCAGCACACATGGTATTATTGACAAGGTATTTAATTTCCTTCATTGCCATGATCTGCTGATCCTGCCATTACACTCACTTCATCATTGGACATAACCTGACATTCATCCTCACCATAATGATTGTTATATTAATCTGACCAATCTTCCCTGTATACATGTACTAGACACCAATTCTTTTAATAATCATTGCTGAAATGTACAGGAATACTGCAGTTGATTAGAGACAGTACAAGTTGATGTAGACATGTCTGTCTGATATGGATCACCTTCGGTACATACACTTTCTGGCGAATAGTCATCTGTGTGCGAGCCATCTATCACAGTCTCTAATTCAGTTTTGGATGGTTGATGCAATGAATCCAGGTGACTCTCAACAGATTTGAAAACATGAAGGGATGTCAATGTTGCTGGTGTGAAAGTGGGATCACATTTCTAAGCAGGAGGGTGAGAAAGGTCACCAGGAAGCAATAGTGTTATCACATTCAAAAACATTACCTCATTTATTTTGTATCCAATTAAATGGCGTTCGTGTGTCCTGTGGATGAAAACAATGTTAGTCTGGTATATTTGACGGCATAAGTTGCTCACCTTTTGGAAAGATTTCTTTGTCTAATCATGACACTGCAGATAGCAGCAACTGTTAGAATGATTAGTACAGACACAACTGAGGCTGCAATGCTCAATGCAATGTACCCAGCACGGCTGCACCACCAAGAGGCACAACTTGTTTTGAGCACAGCCGTAGTGTTGAGCAACATTGGATTCTCATTTGTGGCAGTAAGAGACGGATATGGTGTTGCTACTAAGCTTGCTGGAGAGAGAAGCCAATGACTGTACTGAGTGTTTGGAGGTGCGAGTTGAATCTGCGAAGATGTCTGCAATTGAGATGCACCAGAGGTATAGAAAACTTGGGTCAATACGGAAGTTGATGACATCTGCATTTGAGATGCAATAGAGTTGTAGACATCTTGGGTCATAAAGAAGCTTGGCATAAGTTGGTCAGTAGAAGTAACAGAAGGTGTGATGTGAACGAACGCACTTGTGTAAAGTGACTGAACAACACAACTTTGTGAAGGCACAGAATAAACCTGACCATTTGCATCTTTAGCCTGGTAGCAAGCCCAAAACCAGCAAGTGGCACCAACCGATGCACGCATACCCTTCACGGTAGTACTTGACACTTGAGCAGTGAAACCATTCAGGTAGGGTGTGCTTACATTGACCTGAGTGAAGAAATCATAAATAGCCCAGCCTCCAACAAACTCTACGCATATGCATACAGCCACTGGGGCCCTCTATACAGCCTTTCCACTATAGACTATAGGTGCAGCAGTACCTTCACATAGTTCTCAATCTTCACAGCCTTAATACCATGCATTACTCAATTCGTGTCAATGAAGCTATGCATGCTGTATTCATCGAATGATCTAAAAAGCAAATTAAATGTTCGTACCCTACATCTATGGAGTGAAGGAAGCGTTAAGACGGTTCGCCTCAGGCCCCACTTTCGACTGTATCCACCCCTGGAATAATTGGCATTCCAATTATCTCGTGATGCGCTTGCTTGTCCTGAGTAGGCGTATACGTAATCTGATTTACAGCTGCGTTGAAGTTAAGATACAGTCAAGCAGTGCCCGAGCAGAGGCGCTGCCGACGTATTTGATAGTCGTCCTACAGGGAGCTGAAAGCAGGGCGGAAAGTTATTTGATCCTACCACACCTCTTTGATGCACTTTAATTATAAAGGGACGGAAGGTTACATTGCTCTGGCAATCCTGGCAGAGAAAAAAATATATATTATATCTGGTCCTGGTTGCGAGCGCGCTCATAGCCCTTAGGAAGGACCATGTACACAAACAGACCCTTTGTGAACGTGAGTCTCAACTAAAACTGTCACTTTTGACAAGGCTTCGCTCTCCTTTCGTGCACCCGGCGCCGAGGCCATCCTACAAATAGCACCCACGTAATTGAATAGTGCATATATACATTGCATGGTCACAAAACAAAGAATTCATTCATGCAGTGCTATGGGTTATATTGTGTTGATCAAAATCACTCTGAATATGCATGCAAGTGCAACACTGACATGCATCTAACCCCACAGTCATACAAATGATTGAACATATGGATGTGGTCCTGGTTCGCAAGCACATTTTGTGTGTCCATTATAACCCGCTGACCATTTGTTTCAACAACCCATAATGCGAACTTGCAAAAGGGAGGAGTGAACAGGAATGATATACTACACTGATCTGGGCTACGCATTCTTGTTCTTGCAGTATTCATTTGATGCATTAGTGATGCATTAGTGAAGTGAAGTGAATAATGGAGTTCTTTAGCCAGTGTGGAAGAACGATAATTACTTTGTACATGGACTTATAAGGTGACATGTGTGCATGCATCATAGAGCTGTGAGTAATCAACACCATTCTAGCACGCCATATCAAACTCATGCATGAATGGTGTAACGGTTGTGTGTGCACGTGTTTCCGCTTCGGTGACGTAGTCTGGGGACGAGACTAATTATGTACGAATTAGATAATCCCCCACACCATACGTTACTGGTCTCGAAGGTGCTTTCTTTCTTGCCTCCAAACCGGATATGTAATAGGAATTGAAGCATTCAGTACAATTTGAGCCGCTGAAATTTCCATAGCAAAATACAGGCTTGTCTAATGGCATGTAGGCTATGTGTTGTACGAGGCTTAATATGTCGTATCACTCGTATAGCTGTCTCTGACGATGAGTGGAACGCAATACCAGATGTCGGAGATGCTCGCAACAAGAAACAAAGAAATGCTCACATGAGACCAGACAGGTACAGTGCATGCACTTAGTATGCAGAGGTGTACTGCACCAATGGTGTCTAATATCGTGATTCTATTTAGTGGTATACTGAGTATTAAATAACTGCACACATGTGTAAATTGAAGTGTGATTGTATGTGTGTGATCGTGAGTGTCAGTGTGTGTGTGTGTGATTTGGAATGTGTGGAAGGGAATAGAGAGGTTATTATGCGTTTTACTTTGCGTACTTTGCCATGTTCTTTATTTAGAATCACTCCAATACCGGACTCGTTGCTTCAGAGGGCTGTTACTCAACAAGGCACACACACACACACACACACACATGCGCAAGTTGGCTGGCTGAGTAGGGTGTACAAGTGATTCAAAACAAATTATATGAGCTTACAATATGGCACGAGGGATTGTTTGTATAATAGTTAGTTAACTGGTTTATTGTCTGAATGCGACTAGTGATTATGAAATAGAGGAAATAATTAACAAACCTTTTGTATTTATTATCCTGTTCACTGGATTTATTGGTGTGGTGTTTGTCATTCATTGCATAAACACACACTCTGTACATGATTTTCTGTGATATTGAACATTTTGAAAGGTGTAATGCAGCCTACCCAAGCGTTCTAGTGTCCTAGAGCCATTTCTAACAAGTAGAATTTTCGAAACTTGTTTTATCTTCCCCTTTTACAGTGATATCTCTTGGTTAAGTAATGTGATTGGTCTTTGTGGACATTAGTAATCATTATGTTTCCTCCCAGAAATATGGTGGTCTAAACACTCCCTTTCCTGGAACCATGACCCCTGGCTTCTCCACATCAACACGCATTGACCTCAACCAGATAGGGGAAGCCAGAAACTCCATGTTGAGCATCAAGCTGGATCAGGTGTGTGTGTGTGTGTGTGTGTGTGTGCATGCGTGCGTGTGTGGCTAGTGATTGTTTGATGTATTTTGACATGCTCGTTTTAAAACTGGATACTTGATTTTGTCAGACAGCATTGGTCAAGCACTTCACCTTTGTGGGCCAATACTTGACACTTGGGATTTGCTATACATGTGTTATTGTAATTGTTTCGTCATGGTGTCTGAGCACAATTTTAAATGACTACAACTGTGAATCTTTTTCCTACACGAGTGATAAACGTGACGTCATTATGTATAGTGTGTGTGCATGTGATCTGTGTTGGCTCCACCCCCTTTAACCCCGTTGCACCCATAGGTCTCAGACTCTGTGTCGGGCCAGACGGTGGTTGACCCTAAAGGGTACCTCACTGACCTGAACAGCATCACGCCACAGACCTCTGGGGACATCAAGTGAGTCTGGGCACCCTCCATCGTACATTAATTATGTATCAAGGGCCTTCATTTATCATGGTGTGGCTTCATTTATCATGGGTGTGGCTTCATTTATCATGGGTGGATAGGCAAACTGTTCTGTCAACACCTACTGTACAGTGTACTTGTCGTATTATGTCACTTATCGTGCAGGGTTTTGTAGCTACTGGGTAATAGTTAGCTCTGCTGTGGTACTAGATCTGACTATTTCATGTAGAAAAAAAAAAGCGCTATTTAAGAAGTGAACTGTTGCATGTATTACCCTCTCCCTTCCTTCCCTTCCTACCTCTCCCTTCCCTCTCCCTTCCCTCCCTCCCTCTTTCTTCCCTCCCTTCTCTTCCTTCCCTCCTCCCCTTGCTCCTCTCTTCCTTCCCCTCCTCCCCTCCCTCTCCCTTCCTTCTCTCCCTCTCCCTCCTTCTCTCCCTTCCCTCCTCCCTCTCCCTTCCCTCCCTCTCTCTTCCCTCCCTTCTCGGAAAGAAAGAGCCTTGGAAAGCCGTTCGCGGATCCCTCCAAGAAGGAACCTACCAACAGGCCCCCGCAACCCCAGAGAAGGGAGGAGCCTCCGAGAAACGAAGGAGAGAGAGGAAAGAAGAAAGAGAAAGGAGAGAAAGAGAAGAAAGAAAGAAAGAGAAAGGAGGAAAGAAGACAAGATAAGAGAGAAGAATAGGAGGGAACGAGAGAGAGACCAAGAGAGAAAGAAAGAAAAGGTCGAAAACCCAAAAGAGGGGCCCTCAATTACCATCCCTTCTCGATGTCCTCCGACCACCTCCCTCCCTCTCTTCCCGCCCTACCGCCTTCGATCCCTCGTCAGAAAACCCCTTGACTACCTCTGGCTCCCTCCGTTCCTTCCCTCCTCCCTCTCTCCTCCCTACCTGTCTTCCTCCTCTCCCTTCTCTTTCCTTCCCTCCTGCCCCCCCCTATCATTTCACTGTGGCCTCCTGTCATATACAGTGATGTGAAGAAAGCTCGTTTGCTTCTCAAGTCTGTCATCACAACCAACCCAAAGCATTCTCCAGGTAAGTCGCGTGGGAGGGGCGTGGTGAGTGGGCGTGGCACCTGTTGAGGTCAGAGAGCATGGAAGTAGGTGTATGCACAATGGCAATATATAAAGGTGTCATTGGTGTGTTGTGTGCAGGTTGGATAGCAGCTGCTCGACTGGAGGAGGTGACTGGTCACAAGCAAAGTGCTCGTAACATCATCCATCACCAAGGGTTGTGAAGTGTGTCCCAAGAGTGAGGATGTCTGGCTGGAGGCTGCTAGATTGCAGGTGTGTGGGTGTGAGTGTGTATAGATGTGTCAGTGGTGTGGATGGGTGGGGTGTCAGTGGGTGTGGGGGTGTCAGTGGGTGTGGGGGTGTCAGTGGGTGTGGGGGTGTCAGTGGGTGTGGGGGTGTCAGTGGGTGTGGGGGTGTCAGTGGGTGTGGGGGTGTCAGTGGGTGTGGGGGTGTCAGTGGGTGTGGGGGTGTCAGTGGGTGTGGGGGTGTCAGTGGGTGGGGGGGTCAGTGGGTGTGGGGTGTCAGTGGGTGTGGAGGTGTCAGTGGGTGTGGGGGTGTCAGTGGGTGTGGGGGTGTCAGTGGGTGTGGGGGTGTCAGTGGGTGTGGGGGTGTCAGTGGGTGTGGGGGTGTCAGTGGGTGTCAGTGGGTGTGGGGTGTCAGTGGGTGGGGTGTCAGTGGGTGTGGGGTGTCAGTGGAGTGTGAGATGGATAGGTACATCAGTATTAAATGTGTATGCTGTTTTGGAGCATTTTGTTACAGCTGTGAACCTCTTTCAGACTGCTGATCATGCAAAAGCCATCGTTGCCCAGGCGATCAGCCACGTGTCCCAATCAGTCAAGGTGTGGCTTAAGGCCGTCGACCTGGAGGCCGAGGCATCAGCTAAAAGGAGGGTTCTGAGGAAAGGTGGGTCTGGGAACCAGTGCACCTCTCTTATGCCTCTTGACACCTGTTTTGTCACTTGTTTGCACCTCTTCACTCTTCCACTTATGTCTCCCACATCCCACACCCTCCCACACCCACCTCCCCTGCACTCCACCCTCTTCCCCAGCCCTTGAAACGGTGCCCACCTCAGTTCGTCTGTGGAAGGAGGCGGTTGAGCTGGAGGAGCCAGCTGACGCTCGCATCCTCCTCACCAGGGCCGTGGAGTGCTGCCCCCTGAGTGTGGAGCTGTGGCTCGCTCTGGCCAAACTAGAGGACTACGAGAATGCCAGGAAGGTTGGCCCAACACAGCACCTTCACACACCTACACCACACACATGTGCACACACCTTCACACACATATGTACACACACATTCACATGCACACACACATCTCACACACACCTTCACGCATGCACCTACATGTACCAGGACTGCACACACATGCACCACATGTACCTGGACTGCACACACATGCACCTACATGTACCCAGACAGCACACACATGCACCTACATGTACCTGGACTGCACACACATGCACCTACATGTACCTGGACTGCACACACACATGCACCTACATGTACCCAGACTGCACACAAATGCACCTACAGGCACCTACATGTACCCAGACTGCACACACATGCACCTACATGTACCTACATGTACCCGGACTGCACACACATGTACCTGGACTGCACACACATGCACCTACATGTACCCAGACAGCACACACATGTGACCTACATGTACCCAGACAGCACACACATGTACCTACATGTACCCGGACTGCACACACATGTACCTGGACTGCACACACATGCACCTACATGTACCCAGACAGCACACACATGTATGCACCTACATGTACCCGGACTGCACACACGCATGATTCATCTCTCTCACACACAGTGCATCACATATGCACATTCAGGGTTTAATTTCAAATGAGCGCAACTTATAACTTGATACTCAAATTAATATTAGCGATTTATAAACCTACTAACTGATGAGTAATTGCAAATCACTTTTGATGCTGGTTTGAATGTAACAATGAAACTGGATGCTGTGCACACTTGCACACTTACGTGTACAGATGCACATCATTCATTGCTCAACTCTATAAGCACAGTATTTGTGGAACTATTAAGTCATGTGGTGTGTGTGTGTGTGTTCAGATGTGGATGATGAGAGGTCAGATTGAAGAACAGAAACAAAACACGGAAGCTGCCAGAGAGCTTTACAACAAAGCAGTAAGTGGGAGTGGTCCCAGTTGATCACCCGAACACTCACCTTCTCCCTCCCCTTACCCTCTCCTCCCCTTACCCTCTCCTTCCCTCGCTTAATGTCAAAACACAGCTGAAGAAGAACCCGACCTCCATCTCTCTATGGCTGCTTCTTTCCCTGCTAGAAGAGAAAGCAGGTAAGTCCAGCTCATGTTGATCCTACTCTCCACCCTTTCCTTGTGTCTCTGTGACAACAGGTCAGGTGACCAAGGCCCGTGCGGTGCTGGAGAAAGCCAGACTGAGGAACCCTCAGTGCCCAGACCTGTGGCTGGAGGCGGTGGTGGTGGAGGTGAGGGGAGGGAAGAACATTGGACTGGCCCTCATGGCCAAGGCTATGCAGGAGTGCCCCGCCTCCAGAATACTGTGGGCGGAGGCCATCTTCCTTGAGCCACGCCCACAGCGGAGGACCAAGAGTGTGGATGCGTTGAAGAAGTGCGAACATGACCCGCACGTGTTGCTGGCCGTTGCCAAGTAAGAGGGAATGGGTGGACTGGGGAGGAGGTGCTGCTGTAGGGTGTGGACGGTAGGTGTCCTTACAAATATATGAATCTGTTTTAAAAGTGTGAAGGAATGACCAGCGGCTGGAGGTTGTAATTTGCTGAAAGAATATACATGTGAGGTCCTTACCAGATGTCTTGTCACGAATTTGCACAGGCTGTTCTGGTCTGAACGCAAGATCAACAAGGCCAGGGAATGGTTCCAGAGAGCTGTGAAGATTGACCCTGACCTTGGGGACGCTTGGGCCTTCTACTACAAGTTTGAATTAGAGCACGGCACGGAGGTAACCATAGTAACAGTGATGTGAGAAGAGGACAAGGGGATTGTGTTGTTGAATGAAAGTATTAGTAAATACATTAAGGTATTGGCATGCACACACACAGCTGGTTGATTGCCAGTTAGTTGCTTTGTTTAGTCAGAGAGCTAAACATTTATTGGCACCTCTCCCTCCTACCCTTCCTCCCTTCCCCCATCCCCTTCCCTCTCCCCCAGGCCCAGCAAGAAGCAGTGCTGAAGAACTGTGTCTCGGCTGAATCCCATCATGGTGCCCTTTGGTGTCCCGTGTCCAAAGATATTGAGAACTGGCAAAAGCACACAGAAGAACTCTTAATCCTCGTGGCCAAATCACTACCTGTCATGACCTAGCCAGTAAACAGCGCTATAAGTAGTTCACTGAGTATTCCATTCTTGTGCACACGTTTGAGTTTATCTTTGTGAACTCTCGCACTGTTGTGTACCTGTATGTGTGCTTTGGGTAGGCAGTGTTTGGTGAGAGCCTTTAGCTAATGTTTATCAGGACAACTGGTTGCTGCTCGGCAACACTTGGTGCATGTGTGATCTCATTTTGATCAGTTCAATGGTTTTCAGCTGCTTTTGGTTTGCGTATCAGTCAATTCAGCTACTCTCAGCCATCAAAAGAAATAGTTTAATTTGTTTTTTATTTATGTTATGTTTGGCACGTAGCTGTGTGATGATCCAGACTCATGCCCAATGTAGTTACCATGAATACATGTATATGTATATACTGCAATGTTGTTTACAATGAGCTGCAATGTTTAGAATGAGCTCTGCATGATGTTGCCTGCAGGAGTTCATAATGCTTGCATGCCTTCAAACATAGACGGGCCTATGAACTTTTAATGGGTGTGAAAAAATGGTGCGTTCCAACAGATAATCATGTAGCGGGCTTTACGTGTACCATATGCATGTATCCACCTCATCCTGACTTAATTCAGCTGATCAATGTGAAAGCAGTTCAGGAATTAATTCTCTGGCCGCGGCTAGACCATGCTGTGAATTAGGTCTATAAGTTGTCTGCACTTATGACCTATATATATTGTCTCTCGTGTTACTCCTGTACTATAGATGTTTTGAATGAGCTCTGCATGATGTTGCCTGCAGGCGTTCATAATCTTTGCCTTCAAACATCCACTGACCTATGAATGGTGCATTCCAACAGATAATTATGTACATGTAGCGGGCTTTTCCACTGTACTTTTGTGAACCTGATGTATAGCAACCAGTTAGTTTTACATGTAGCTGTTCATACGTGTGCATGATATGACGCTTTCCTAAATTTGTTTTGTATATTTTATAAATCATAAATGTACATCTCCTTATAATCAATCACACATGTTACACAACTGCTATGGACTTCCTATTTTCTGCGCATCATATACTACACATTGTAGCGACCCTGCCAGAGAGGACTGAGAACGAGATGAACTGGTGCATTAATTAGATTAGCGCACGTGTGTAGAAAAAAGTTGTCGTGTATCACATTGTCATTGAGTACACGCCACATTGGTGACCCTTGACGTGAATGGCAGAAGAACATTCCGTTTCACTCAAGCTTCCTACATTTTGGCCCGCACAACCTGCTGTCTGGTTTGCGCAGGTGGAAGCACAGTTTCAATTGCGCAAGATTACAGCAGACGAGACGCAATATTACCACGTGCTGGCAGCACTTGACCAATCGACAGCGACGCGCGTATTGGACCTAAACAGCCAACCACCGCCGCAGAACAAATATAAGGCGCTTAAGGACCGTCTCAACGACACTTTTGGACTCAACAAGAGAGAACGAGCGTCCTGGCTCCTACATTTTCGTGAACTCGGTGACACAAAACCATCTGCTCTGATGGACGAAATGTTGGCCCTTTTAGGCGATCATCCTCCTTGCTTGCTTTTTGAGCAACTGTTTCTCGAGCGCCTACCCGAAGACATCCGCATGCAACTAGTCGACGCGCAGTTCGACGATTGCCGAAAATTAGCCAAACATGCGGACGCCCTTTGGACCAGCCAGGATATGGAATATAGCACCAACGCCGTGCATCACAACCGACCTACCAAGCAGAAAGTAAACAAGATCCCATCTCAATCTCCTCAAGATGGGTTGTGTTTCTATCACCGCACGTTTGGTAAGGCAGCACGCAAGTGCACTGAACCATCTGCATGGACAGGAAAAGAAAAAGCAGGCCAAAAACCAGTGGTTGCATCAGCGACTGGCGCTAACAGGAGCCTCCTTTTCCTTCTTGACGAGGTCTCTGGAAAAAAGTTTCTAGTAGACACTGGAGCAGAAATGAGTGTCATTCCCGCCACTAGAGAGGATGAACGCACTAGACCACTCGGGCCCTGTTTGTCAGCAGCCAACGGCAGCTCCATTAAAACCTATGGAACTCGCACTCTTCCCATTTGTTTTGCCTCCAAGACTTACCGTTGGACATTTACTATCGCCAATGTCTCTAGGCCTCTTCTTGGAGCTGATTTCCTTCGTTCAAACTCATTACTGGTGGACCTCAAACGGAAGCGGGTGATCGAGGCAGAAACATATCATTCTGTTTCACTGGGGACCGTTTGCACAGCGGTACCTCAACTTAGTGCCATTTCTACCTCTAGCAACCAGTTTGAGACCCTGTTAACAGAATTTCCTCACATTACAACACCAGTGTTTACTGCCTCCTCCATCAAACACAAAGTAGAGCACTTCATACAGACTACTGGCCCCCCAGTTCACGCGCGTGCTCGTCGTTTGCCATCAGACAAGTTGGCTGTAGCCAAGCAAGAGTTTGATAACATGGAGGAGATGAGCCTGATTAGAAAATCAGCAAGTCCTTGGTCATCCCCACTCCACATGGTACCCAAAGCATCAGGGGGGTGGCGCCCGTGTGGGGATTACAGACGCCTCAACAACTCAACGATACCTGACCGGTATCCCCTGCCACACATTCAGGACTTTTCAGCGCAACTTCATGGGAAGACCATTTTTTCCAAGGTCGATCTGGTGCGAGGCTACCATCAGATTCCGGTTGCAGCTGAAGACATACCTAAAACGGCCATCATCACCCCTTTTGGCCTTTATGAGTTCTTAAGGATGCCTTTTGGGCTGAAGAATTCCGCTCAAGCCTTTCAGCGCTTAATGGACACTGTCTGCCATGGGTTGGAATTTGTTTTTGTCTACATCGACGACATCCTCATCGCCAGCGATGATGCCGAAACTCACATGGACCACCTCCGCCAGCTGTTCCAACGATTTCAGGAATATGGTTTAGTTATCAACACTTCTAAATGTCAATTTGGTCAGGATTCAATTGATCTTCTAGGACACCATATCACTCCAACCGGGATTGTACCATTGCCTGACAAGGTAAAGGTCATCAGCCAATACCCTCAACCAACCACAGTGAAGGGTTTACAGGAATTTGTAGGTATGATCAATTTTTACCACCGTTTCATCCCAGGTGCTGCACGGATGATGTCACCACTCTACACAGCACTAGCAGGCAATCCAAAGACCTTGATTTGGAGTGACGTAATGTCAAAAGCATTTGATGCTACCAAGAAGGCATTGGCAGAGGCGACACTACTTTCCCACCCGCACCATGAAGCACCGCTGTCAATCACCACAGATGCCTCTGATCTCGCCATAGGTGCAGTTCTGCAGCAGTTCGTAAACAACTCATGGGAACCACTGGCATACTTCAGTAAGAAGCTACAACCTTCTGAAACTAAATACAGTGCTTTCGACCGGGAACTCCTTGCATTGTATCTAGGCATCAAGCATTTTCGGATTATTCTTGAAGGCAGACAGTTCACAGCTTTCACCGACCATAAACCACTGACATTTTGTATGTCCAAAAGTTCAGACACGTGGACAAGCCGTCAGCAACGCCATCTTTCCTACATCTCTGAATTCACAACCGACATTCAACATATACAAGGTAAAGACAACTTTGTTGCTGACTCCCTATCAAGAACTACCATTGATTCTGTTCAGCTGGGGATTGACTATGCTATGATGGCCACAGATCAAGCTGAAGACCCTGAGGTTCAATCCTACCGAACCACGCCATCCAGTTTGGTATTGCAGGATATTCCTTTTGGGGCACAAGGTACTACGCTTCTATGTGACCTGTCTACTGGACGTCCCAGACCTGTAGTACCAGTAGCATGGAGACGACGGGTTTTTGACCTATTTCATGGTTTGTCCCACCCATCAATCCGTGCCACAAGAAACCTTATCGCATCCAAATTCGTTTGGAAAGGTCTGCAGAAGCAAATTGGGCACTGGGTACGAACTGCATCCCTTGTCAGAGTTCCAAAATCCAGACTCACATCAGGGCTCCTCTCGAAACGTTTCAAGTACCCAATCGCCGTTTTGACCACATCCATGTGGATCTTGTGGGACCTTTACCTCCTTCTAATGGTTTTACTTACCTACTTACAATTGTGGACCGATTTTCGCGCTGGCCGGAAGCCATCCCGTTAAACGATACAACCACTACTACTTGTGCTCAAGCATTGATATCTCAGTGGATTTCACATTTTGGCGTTCCACTAGACATGACATCCGACAGGGGAAGTCAGTTTACCTCACAACTGTGGGCATCTATTGCTCAATTGTTAGGCATTCAATTTCACCACACCACCGCTTACCACCCTCAATCAAACGGTCTAGTGGAGCGTTTTCACCGTCACCTCAAGTCATCACTGCGAGCACGACTCACGGGCCCCAACTGGACCACGGACCTTCCATGGGTACTTTTAGGTATTAGAACAACATTAAAGGAAGATTTAGGATGCTCCTCGGCAGAGTTGGTGTATGGAGCTCCTATTACTGTTCCTGGAGAATTTTTTCATACTCACAATTCTCAACGGGATCATCAATCTCAACTGCAACAACTTAGGAAACAAGTTGGTGATTTTGTCCCCGTGCCTACCTCCCAACATGCACACGGAGTTGTACCTTCCTCCCAGCCATCTAGCCTCAAACAAACCAAATTTGTGTTCATCCGCCGTGACTCTCACCGATCACCATTTCAACGACCATATGAAGGACCTTTTAAAGTCCTCCAATCAGGTGACAAGACTTTCACGGTTGATGTCAGCGGGAGAAAAGAAACAATTTCAGTGGACAGGCTCAAGCCTGCCCACATTGATCCGGAGCAACCACTCTTGCTACCTGAGCCTGTACACCGTGGATGACCGCAAAAGAAGCCTAATCTTTCCCCCACTGCAACCCAGGTTCCGACACCAAGTACCCCCCCCAACACTCCACCCCCCATCGTACAAGATCTGGTCGGCAGGTCAACCAACCGCAACGTTACATCTCCGTTCTGGGGGGAGTAGTGTAGCGACCCTGCCAGAGAGGACTGAGAACGAGATGAACTGGTGCATTAATTAGATTAGCGCACGTGTGTAGAAAAAAGTTGTCGTGTATCACATTGTCATTGAGTACACGCCACAACATCAAGTTTGCTGTATGGTAAAATGCATATTGTTGGATTCTTGCTTTAACTTCGTGTTTTTATCCCCGAATCCCACGATTATTAAGACCCACCATGGATTTTTGCTGATATGACCAAATTGCACCTCACATTAAAACGATACAGATGGGAAATAATCGTGAGCTACATGTATACAACAGAAATTTCTCCATGTGCTGTTTGATAGCTTTGAATGCTTTGGCTTAAAACGAACTCAAACGAAACTGTAAAAAACCATCATTCACCCCTGATGTAGCGACACCTCGTGTTAAAATATTCAATCGGTTACTGAGTTTCATGATTAGTTCCACTATTGTGTCGCGTGAGAAATGCACGAAATGACTTGGTATCAGGGAACTAATAAAACGCTCAACTAAATTTGCGCATGGTATGTAGGATATGGGTTTGATAGTGTTTTGGCAACAACAAAAACATGTCAGGACCTGTTGTTATTATACACTAGTCTGGCACGCAGAATTTTTAATTTGCGCACTTGCGCTGCATCAATCCACATAAGCATGGGCGTACCGTAGTTGTATCGTGAAGACTCGTTTTTATCTTTGCAGAAACGGAGGTTTGGCACAATGTATCGTCAGAGATATATTATCTCTGGTATCATACTATTTGAGAGCAGAAGTCTCATGAGCAGACGACACATCAAATGACGCAAGGTATTACATAATGTCATACGTTTATGAATATAATTAATTATGCTCGGTTTGTAATTAACTTGTCTTGAATTTAGTTAATGGATGCTTAATGTTCTTTTCATGATACACGCATATTATAATCAGACCGATTTTTAGCGAATACTGAACGTGTTTGGAATTCAATTTGAAAAAATTAATTTTAGTTAATTGATTTGAATTAATAATTTCTTGTCTTGAAACATGATAAATCATTTAAAAAGGTGACAAATTTATTGGTGAAATCAGAATTCTCATGGCCATGTGTTAAATGTGTAAATACAATTCATCAAAATCTCACTTTGATAAAAAGAGTCACCATAATATCTCCTTAAAGGTTAATCTTTAAGAAGTGACCTTTTTGCAATTAATTATATCTTATGGCCCATTAAATGATAAAACAGGTTGGATGAAATTTGAAATGTATGTGCAGAATGTTGTGTACACTTGGCATGGAATGTCCATGGAGTGCAAACCAGGGATACATCACTTGAGAGAATAACGGGCCCCCAGTGTGGACTAATTAGAGTGCAAAGCGGGATACATGACTAGAGCCTGAGCCAATGAGAGGCCTTAATGTGGAACACCTGTAGAATTAAAGTGCAAAGCGAGGATACATCACTTGAGCCAATAACTGGCCTCGGTACTAATTAGAGTGCAAAGCAGGGATACATAACTTGAGCCGACAAGGTACCTTAGTGTGGACTAATTAGAGTGCAAAGCGGAAACATAACTTAAGCCGATAACGGACCCCAGTGTGGATTAATTAGAGTGCAAAGCAGGGATACCGATAAGGGGCCCTAGTCCAGACTAATTAGAATGCAAAGTGGGGATAAATCACTTGAGCTGACAAGGGGCCCTAGTACCAGATCATTTGGCAAAAAGCGCTTTCTCGAAATACCCATCCTAGCTTGTCCGTACGCGCAGAATGGTGCAAAGCGATAATTTATGGCTTTTGTGAAACGTACAATGAACCTATCAATAAATAATCCAAACACACCTTGCTGTGCCAAAAGCCTACAAAGCTGAGTTGTGGTTGTTTCGTTGTCAAGGTACAGTTGAGCCTCCATGATCCTCTTCACCTACTCTTTAATCTTTGATGGACTCCCAGATCCACGGCAATGTGAGAACGTTCCACGGTTTTCTAGCCTTTTAAGAAAACAGTATACCTACATGACTTACCCGTATCCCCTCCCCCAACAACAAATTTCTAATCGCTCTACTAGTACGGCCGTGTTGATGGTAAAACAGAATTCTTTGCTTCACGTACGCCAAAAACACCATTTTAATGCCAGATGAAAACTACACGCAGAAATGTTAAGCCTTCTAAGCGCTTTTACGATATAGTACCTTTGCATATGGTGATACGCGAGGTGAAATGGCACAGCTGCTGAGGCCTCTCTGTGCCTGCAGCTGTATCGGACACTAGTCCTGAACATGTTATCATGTTGACTGTAGTACGAACATAAGTATTACGGTACGAAAGTAGAAAATTACTTTGCGTTAACATTATTGACAAATACTGCAGATATCATCAAAACCATCAATAACTTTCGCACGGTTCTTTTTCTTTTTCTTGTTACTCTTGGTGGTACTGGTGCAGCTGGTGGTGCAGCTGGTAAGCATAACAATAATGATACAGATATAAGGGCACTACTATTTAAATATACGGGATCATTTAGAAAAAGGACCTAAAACATTTTCTGGAAGTCTGGAATGCCTTGAACAAATGGTTATTACGCAGTGGAGTTTTAAGGTACTGAATTCGCAATTAGCAATACATTTTCATGCAAGCGTTGTGCTTCTTTGCTTGTCTTGGAAAGTACAGTACAAATTATATGTGTTAGGTCCCTGTTCATGTAAACACCAACAAACATTGAAGATGAATTTATACAACGAATACATTTTGCCATCCAAATGATTTTGTGCGATAAACGAGCATTGTCAATATTCAGCATTTGTTTGGACTAACATATTATGATTTTAGTACACTGTAACACACTAGGTATCATCAAAAACTGATGCATCTAATAGCGTTACCTTTTATGGGTATTCTTCTCGTTGGTCTTGTTGCTGTTTAGTAGTAAAATATAACAATATTGGTACAGTCAACCCTATATATAAGGACACATCTGCATAGGCAAATCCCTACTGGAAATATTCACTAAGAGAGAAATGTGCACCTAATCATTCACACTGTGTGTTTAGATTCACAGTGTTCCAAATGAAGAGATGAAAGAAATGACACCTTCAGGCAATATGCAAAGGAACCAGATTTTAACATTCAACCATTATTTCTTAGCAGTTGTAGATCAAGCTATGATGCTACATTGGCTACAGTACAGTGTCTTGATTTCTGAAAATGCTAAGCGCCAATTCAGAGTTACAATCTGGAAAATATTTGCTTGCATCCATAAACAAATTTAAGAATTAGCATTACACAATATAGCCTGGCAAAAAGTTGTTTCACTGATTGCCTGGCTTGTTCTAGTTTTAAGAGTTTACAGAATGTTCTCCATGCTACGCCTAAGGAAGCTCAAATTTCCTCCCAATCAACTGTGTTAATGCTATGTACCCTGTGGTAAAGCAAATATTGGTTGGGGAGATAAAAGACAGTTCAGTTTACCTACAATCACTGCAGAGGGTAAGTTGGCAGGTCAAGTGCAAATCATTTGGGCAGGAGAAACAGATAGGTGTCACCCAAAAGGTGATGAGACAGACGTAATGTCGGACGTATTCTTATACTCACATAGCACATCGCACTGGACAACAGAAAGTACAATTTTGGAGTATGTGGCTGTCTTATATGACCGATTAGAAGTTATTTACGTTCATCACGGCTTTAGTTTATATTGCTGAAACCCTCCTTCTTGCTACCTAACATTTGTCTGCTGCCTCATTTAGTTGTTTTGGACAACTCTACTGTAGCTAAACAAAAAATATTTCGGGTGGCTGTCTTGTATGCAACATATATTCTACCCAAAATGACAGAGAAGGGAGTTGATCCGGAAACTCAAAAGTGGTTGTTGCTCTGGGACTGTTATTCAGTGCATCGCTCTGGTCCTGTATTGGAAGTACTCAAAAGTAAGTACCCAAATTCAATACTTCTCTTTGTGCCGCTCCTGCACAGCTGAGCTTCAGCCACTAGACTTATAATATAATTTTGTGTTTAAATCTGGAGTAGCCACTCTCTTTGCTTCACGGATGAGCCAGGTAGCTCAGGTACAGCTATTGAGAGGTGCATCACACGACCCACTTACGTTTGACCTTAGTTTGCCTTCGTAAAATGGGTCTACACAATGCAGAAAAAATCTCAGATACCAAGAAGCCTGTCATGGCTGATGGTTGAAAAGCAAGCATCTTGGGCTACCACAGATGAAGGTATTGAAGAAAGAGATACCCTTTACGAGGAAGCAAGAGCCTGGAGAGACAAAAGGAACTGTTTGTGGTGAAGGGTGGGAGATGCTGCAGTTGCAGGATTAATTGAACAGACAGTAGTAGAAAGCAGGTCTAAAAGGAAAAGAGAAGATATGATTGAAGGAACCAGTGGTGAAGATGATAACGGTGAACAGTGGACAGAGATCGAGGAACTGGATGATGTGGAAGTCAAAGAGAACACGCCGGTCCTAATTGTCCGACGTCCTAGCTAGTTACATTAATATAGCAAATATGCACGACCCGTTATGGTTGCACCACGACACTACCACCTAAATACAATGTTCTAGTAGAACTGTTTGGCTGCTGAACGTTTGTAATGTGCTGAAAACTTGCTTTATAAGTTATGTACGTAATTTATCATCACCTTTACAAAATAACAATTACGTATTACGTATAAATGGATAAGTTATTAAAAATACAAATACAATATATGAATCTATTCATTGTATTATTCGTATTAAACTTGATCTCTACAGTAGATGACTTTTCTTTTGTTTCTAGTTTGTCCGCCAACTACCTATTCAACTAAAGCTATTTCTTCACCTAATTTGAGCATTACACAATTCAGTTGACTACGTAGCAGCAAGGTCAGAAAGTGTCAACATATGCTTTGTGTCCATTGTAGATAAAGCAAAAATCACTTTACCTAGTCACGTGACAATAATGAATTAACGAAACAACACACAACGTACACTGATAGTGCTCGTAAGTTTGCTCCACTTGTGACGAGTAATTGGCTCTCGAACTCTTGACAACGCACAAGTGCGAAGAACTAAAGAGGACCAAATGATGTACAAGAACGAAAGTTAACGAACAATCGCACACACGTACACACAACATACATAAGCTGGTAGTGCTCGTGTTACTTGCTATATTTTTTTAACTTGTGACTCACGAACTCTTGACAATGCACAAGCGCGAAGAACTAAAGAGGACCAAATAATGTACAATAGACCTTATTCGACCGCAATTATGAATAAATTATTGCGTGACTTGCATGTGACATGATTGATTGTTTATTGAGAAAGGCGTCGCCGTTATTGAGTATGGCTGAACAATCGGATGCGTTTAAGCAGCTTGATGCAGTCGGGAAGTCACGCTATAATGAGAAACTTGGTATGCTAGGCATAACAACAGATCCGTACATGACTCCAAAAGATGCTTGGGACTACAACCCCTCTCGTTGGCCTGACGAACATTAATAAATGCAACGCTTTGCGAGTTCATGACATACGAAGACGGGTATACGAAGGGTTCAAAACATAATCTCCCAGTGCAGAAACCATCGTAGAATACACCGAGCGAATTTAAAGAACATATATGTCTAAAGGAATGAAGCTAGCCTTACACAAACCATACTATATTAAATTAAGTGTTTGAACGATAAGTCACTAAGTTCTTACAGGCCATTCAGCAAAAACACATCTCCCAGTGCGTAATGGTGCGCTACGTACAAATTCAGTAACACAGTACCTCTAATGTGTACACGAAGCAACGTAGCCTTACACAAAGCCTTTGTGCGCCATTTATAATAATTTTTCCCGCGTAACAGAGTTCAAAAGTCAAACAACATCGACTACTGGGAATTTTGTAATGGTTACAACCATTTTTATGACATAAAGACATAGCAAAGATATATAGCTTTACTTACAACAAAAACTGTTGCACAAACGAATTTCTCTCGTCGATGTCACGTGACTTAATTGGTCAATATTGCTACAAGCGCGTGACATTTATATATTCATATTGCGGTCGAATAAGGTCTATAACGAAACTTAACGCACGAACTCCCGGGACACATGCACACAACACACACAACACACACACACACGCACGCACGCACGCACGCACGCACACACACGCACGCACACACACACACACACACACACACATAGACAACACACCTAACACACACGTACGCTGATAGTGCTCGTGTTACTCTTATGCACTGTGCTACAAGTTGGATATACGATAGTGTATACTCTGCGTATATGCTAAATATACATATGAATATACACATGCTATACGCAAAGAATACGCATTGGTATATTTTGCGGATAGAACCAGAATCTCATGTCGTATATTTTGCGTATACTCGATACTATCACGTGCGCTTATTATGGGTTTGTTAACATATGTCTCCGTGCACCATGTCCGCTTCCGTACTCAGCACATATTTGGAAACGTCTCCGAATCTGTTCACTGTATACTAGCTTGTTTCTATTTGTGTACTCATGATCAAATTTATAATAAAATTATCAATACAATCGATAAAAGAAAACATAAAATGCGTTATAACGTTCAAGCTTTCTCTCGAATCATCCAGGGTTGTGCAGTTGGTGGACTGGATGCGTCTAAGAGCGGTCCTTCAACTCTCTGCTTCTATGGATGGAGCCTCGAGTTGCTAGTTCCTTTTATTCGTTCATCCAAGTCATCAATCAAGTCATTTAGCGTGTCAGAACGTCACAACGGACGGCGACGTTGTAGAGTTTGAGCGTTCTGGTCGTCGCTCTCCTCTTCTGACATCATTGTAGGCTTGATGTCCCCCATAACTGCTTCTCTTCTTCTATCAGCATTTGGCACCCTTTCTCCCACAACTACGTCACAATAGCCTTTCTTCTGTCTGCATAACAAACCTTTTTACCAAATGCTACAGCAGGAAAAGAGCATAACAAGACATAGGTAGGACGTACGCTGTTGAGCTTAATAGCCTTCAATTACCCTGAGTTCGCTTGTACCACCTAGTAAAAGGAGGATATGGTGGTAGGGTGAATAAATAGGATTATGAATTTAAGGCTCTACCTTTAACTGTAGCGACAATAGCGTGAAGGTCTTCATCGAACTCTGCCGCGATACATGGTCGTGATTGCGTTAGAAAAAAGCGCACAATCGCTTACCTTTCATCAAGCCGAACTGAAGTGCTGATCTTCCTTCTGACTGCTAGAATTCTGAAATACGCCTTACCTATATTTCAGTGGGGCTTCCACCATATCCTTGCGATGCAATACAGCTTCATCGATGTGTCTTAGTATATCAGCGACGACTTGCTATTCCATGGCCGGTGAACTTACCTGAAATCCAAGTCCGCGGACGCTGCGCTGTCCTGGCAATTTGCCGGGTGAGGCATCGTCAAAATGTCTTGGCATAAACAAAATGGTTTACGAACTATGAACATCTCAATATACTTTTGGACTAACCTGACGTCCGTCATCCAGTTCTTTCTGGTGTGCTGGCAGCTGCCTGATATCCCTGCGACCTCGATCGCCCACTCCGCGTGGTAGTTTGGCGCCAAATTACTAGTACACTTGTAATTAATTTAATAAGTTTATAAACGTAGTCTACATGTATGACAAATGTCGTTTCAAACTTTCAATTCACTAGATAGTTTTACTATCTATGGTATCACGTATGTGTGGGGCTTGTGAAGTGCACTAATATTCACGGTAATCCACTTCTGAAGAAACGCGTAGCTGGGTTTGCTAGACTATTTTGTAGTTATGAGATTAGCATGCATCGTGCTATTTGTGTTCTGATTGGTAAGACGCTCGGTAGCCGGTTGAAGTTGTGAAGGGTATTCCAGTGTCACGTAACCACAATGAGCAGCTCAGCTTTCCCATGATGATATACGTATATAATCTATGGCACAAGGTGGGGGCGTGGCATAATAACAAATACAGCCGTCTATATAAGTTCGATCAGATGCATAGCTCCTCAAAATGCTTTCTATGCACCGTCACATGGTCTAGAGCTACAAGTGTATGTTGTATGCATCTATACTTGTACATGATCAGCCGCTAATCAGTAGGTATTAATCATGCACTGAACAAAACATTAATGTGCATGCATTGCATATTATTACTATTAATATTGTTATTTTATGTTTATGAATCTTACAACTGCGCATGCATCATGTAGGATGCAAACCTTGAGGTGTTGTTCTAACTGTGCCGGCATTAATTCATAATTCGATACATGCGAAATGAATGCACGCGCGTTCTTTATTTTTATACATGATTCAATCCGATATGTGCTATGTGAGAGAGCTGTGATAATCATGACCCAAGTAGAAAGTCATTCAGAACTGCTGCTTCTATGTTTATGCATACTTATCACATGGTATACGCATTGAAACATGCTTTGTTGGGATTTTAAACAGGCATTCAGGTGTTAATCCTGGGTACCCGATCGCGAGCCCCTTTTCCTTTTGCATGTGATGATCATGACCCATGTAGAAAGCCATTCTGAACTGTTTCCCCTATGTTTACACATACCTATTACATGGTATAGCCATTGAAACATGATTGGTTGGGATGTTAATATTTATAATTGATGTTCCATTAACTCTCATTTTGGTCTTTCTCAGGGACTGTAGGTTTATACTGAGGTGTTCACATCTTTATATTAGGCTGTTCTAAGTGTTGAAGGTCGTAACAATCTCATTGTAATGTCCATGAACCATGTGATGGTAATGACCACGATACTAAAGTTACACATGCGTTAATCAATATGTACATATATACACGCATGTGCTGATGTACAATGATGATGGTCTGGTGTCAATAGTGGTGTGATGTCAAAGCTTCCTTGCCCTTTAAAGTAGCCAGCCATGATGTCCTGAATTGAGACAGAATTTAGGGCTCAATTCCACATTTGAACAGAAACACTATGACTCACGTGGCGGTAACGCCCACTTCCGGTCACAGGCTCATCTTGGGGATGGGTCACTCTCTTCACCCTGCAATGTGGACTGTCGTGGTGACATGCTGCTCTGAATTGTGACAGAATTTAGAGCTGAATTTCACATTTTAACAGAGACACTATGACTCACGTGGCGGTAACGCCCACTTCCGGTCACAGGCTCATCTTGGGGGTGGGTCACTCTCTGCACCCTGCAATGTGGACTGTCGTGGTGACATGCTGCTCTGAATTGTGACAGAATTTAGAGCTCAATTTCACATTTTAACAGAGACACTATGACTCACGTGGCGGTAACGCCCACAGGCTCATCTTGGGGATGGGTCACTCTCTTCACCCTGCAATGTGGACTGTCGCGGTGACATGCTGCTCTGAATTGTGGCAGAATTTAGAGCTCAATTTCACATTTTAACAGAGACACTATGACTCACGTGGCGGTAACGCCCACTTCCGGTCACAGGCTCATCTTGGGGGTGGGTCACTCTCTGCACCCTGCAATGTGGACTGTCGTGGTGACATGCTGCTCTGAATTGTGACAGAATTTAGAGCTCAATTTCACATTTTAACAGAGACACTATGACTCACGTGGCGGTAACGCCCACAGGCTCATCTTGGGGATGGGTCACTCTCTTCACCCTGCAATGTGGACTGTCGCGGTGACATGCTGCTCTGAATTGTGGCAGAATTTAGAGCTCAATTTCACATTTTAACAGAGACACTATGACTCACGTGGCGGTAACGCCCACTTCCGGTCACAGGCTCATCTTGGGGGTGGGTCACTCTCTGCACCCTGCAATGTGGACTGTCGTGGTGACATGCTGCTCTGAATTGTGACAGAATTTAGAGCTCAATTTCACATTTTAACAGAGACACTATGACTCACGTGGCGGTAACGCCCACTTCCGGTCACAGGCTCACCTTGGGGGTGGGTCACTCTCTTCACCCTGCAATGTGGACTGTCGTGGTGACATGCTGCTCTGAATTGTGACAGAATTTAGAGCTCAATTTCACATTTTAACAGAGACACTATGACTCACGTGGCGGTAACGCCCACTTCCGGTCACAGGCTCATCTTGGGGGTGGGTCACTCTCTTCACCTTGCAATGTGGACTGTCGTGGTGACATGCTGCTCTGAATTGTGACAGAATTTAGAGCTCAATTTCACATTTTAACAGAGACACTATGACTCACGTGGCGGTAACGCCCACTTCCGGTCACAGGCTCATCTTGGGGGTGGGTCACTCTCTGCACCCTGCAATGTGGACTGTCGTGGTGACATGCTGCTCTGTATTGTGACAGAATTTAGAGCTCAATTTCACATTTTAACAGAGACACTATGACTCACGTGGCGGTAAAAGCCCACTTCCGGTCACAGGCTCATCTTGGGGGTGGGTCACTCTCTGCACCCTGCAATGTGGACTGTCGTGGTGACATGCTGCTCTGAATTGTAACAGAATTTAGAGCTCAATTTCACATTTTAACAGAGACACTATGACTCACGTGGCGGTAACGCCCACTTCCGGTCACAGGCTCATCTTGGGGGTGGGTCACTCTCGTCACCCTGCAATGTGGACTGTTGTGGTGACATGCTGCTCTGAATTGTGACAGAATTTAGAGCTCAATTTCACATTTTGAATGTGAACGTGAAGCAAACCACTCATACCCATCAGTCACTTGACCCCTACCATTGGGGTGGGAGCTTAAACAGCAAACCTTGCATCACATACACTTGAATGTGCAGACATGAAAGTTTGTCATTAGAAGCAAACCACTCACCTGAGATAGCTATACCCATCAGTGTCACCATCAGACAGTCACATCCCCATTAGAGTCACATGACCTCTACTTGACCGGGTGACAACTCTGACCAATTTATACACCAAACCATGTGTCACATATCTACACAGATAGACATGAAAGGTTGTAAATTGCATTATTAAATGCAAACCACTCACTTTAGATAGCCACACCCATCAGAGTCACATGACTCTTAGGAGACAATTGGGGTGACAACTCGACCAATTTGAAGCATATACACCAAACCTAGCCAGGAGATGGGCGAGGGGTGGGGATGGGGGGGTTGTTGGGTCGGGTCGGTCGAACGACCCCCTCCCGACGACTACCATCCACTACAAGTTATATATAGAAATGGACGGCTCCCGGGTGTGGTACTAGGCTGCCATAACTCGGACCTGAAGCGCCCCTTCCCCTCCATTGGCCCAGTTGTGAATCCACCGCTCGCTATAAGTCGAGTCCCAAACAGAACGATGTCGACACCCCGGCCACTTTCAAGTGGCTGGCTATGTATGATCCTGCATTGTCCGAATCGAATATTACGCATGTGGTCCCACTACAGCTTATAATTCTGGCATCAAAACTATCCTATTTTAACTGATCACATACCTTGTAAATTTTTAGTTGAAGGTATAGGTATTCGAATTTAAACCATCAAAATAGTTATAGGGTTATTAAGAAATTTAATGTTTTAAATTTGATAATTCATATCTACGTGGATATCGAGCATACTGCCTACGACTCGCGCTACGAGTCTTCATACGATTCTTGATATTTGCCTCTTGATCCAAGTCTATAGAGGCGTTCCCATGCTGGCAACTACCAATTCCTTTAATACCGACTACGAATCCGATCCATAAAGTTTTTATTGACCACTACTGTATGTCCACAATGCTCTACGTTCGAAATCACATTGGAAACATACAGCCATACATTCTTGATCGAGAGGTTCAAACTTATAATCTGAAGAGTCATATCAAAGTCATTTCTATTTTTACGTAAGTTATCTAATTTGCAAATTCATTGTGGTTTGTGTATTCTTAATACTTCGAGAATACGCGCAATGAATAATTGTCACCTGTGGATTCTTAAAATATACCAGGTGGATATTCGTAATATACACTACCCTTGGTATATTGATGGTATACGCAAAATATACGCAAAAATATACGCTATCGTATACTACGTTTTTTGCACAGTGATGTTTGCTGAACTTTGACGAGTAGTTTTTCTTGACGACGCACAAGCGTGACGAACGTACGATGAAACAGCAGAACTAAATCCGCGCTTGATTTTGTCAGAGAGATAAAAAACATTATTAATAGAGGGATTTCAACGCGTCACGTGAGCCGTAGAGCTTGGTGTGCCATCCGACCTGCTGTTAATCGCACGTGCATAAAACGGACATCAAATTTCGCTTGTTTGTTGCAGCCACGAAATGAAGACAGTATCCACTGCTGTGATAAAGTACGTTATAATAGAAGGTATTTTATAGGGGATCGAGAATGTGACGCGCGTGATTTAATATTGTCCTAGAAATTTTACAATGTCGGATGCGCTCTTTTTAGTGGGACAGCATCTTGTGTCATACGATCGTTTGCCTAGCATGAAAAATGGTTATATTTTAGCGTGATGTTATGTCTTGTCCAAAGCGCACTTGTAACGACCCCTATTTAGATTGGGGCAACATGTGAAGAATGAAGAGCGCCTGCAGCGAAGTCTAATCGTGTCTGTTCCTCGCGAGAGTGTCGATATTTCTGTTTCTTCGTCCCTGACTATCACTCTGCCTCCGCCATTGGCCTGCCCTGTTTCCATACCGTTAGCAGTGATTTCAGAATGTGTGGTTTCATCTCTCGAACGTCATACAAGCAATCTTAGCGTCTTAGATCCGTTTCCAGCCTGGACTGTAGCCTCCAAATATCTTTCTCTTGTGCGTTGCAAGTTCCAGATTCATGGTTCTGGCATAACAGTTCACGTTAACAGGGCTATCAACTACTGTGTCTCCATTGATCAAAAACTAAACTGATCAATGGGCCTTCAGAACAGAACTATCTGCTCAGATGTTTGCAGAATGCTAAGTTTTCTTCCTACCGATGTAAATTCTGTTGCAAAGTTGAAATCTGTTCTGGATGTATACTGGGATGGTGCATACCTGTGTAGTGGAAACCCAGATCATCATTTATATCAGCAATGGCGCTACAATGCCTCTACGCTCCATGGTCTGTGTGGTAAGCATTGTTTTGTATGTTCTGAGTTTACATTTTGTTTCACCTAGGTAACAAGTCATATATAGCACCTACAGTTAAGAAGAATGAAGATGTTCTATTCTTTTGGTCAATGCTAAGTTCTAACTGGGATGAGGAATCAAGCAAAACTTTGTTTCAAATGGTAGTGGATTTGTGTGTTGTCGTGTATCTGTACTGACACAATACTTGTGGGAGAGACCTAACATCAAATTAAATTACAAACACTTCAAGAACTGTGTGTTTGTTCATTATATATTATACGGTTACATGTATATTACCTGTGATCCTTACTCCTAATGGCATTGTCGCTAACTACGATAGACAGAAGTTTAAGGATGCTTGTACTTGATATCTTTGATCGTTTCTATTTCAGGCTCTATTTTGCGAGCTAACATTTATATGACCTATTCCAATAAATCCCCGTCTCCAATCAACATATACATGTAGTCTCATCATGCGCATCACGGCTGCGGATGGTTATATCACCCCTACGCTGTAATGGGGAGGGGGGAGAGGCATGCGTTATGAACAAAAATCAATGAAACAAGTAACAAAAAACATTCTCTATGAGAAAGTTGGTGGTATATAGAATTTGAAGACAACAATGGTGTAAAAAGCAAGGAAACAAGGGCCTGTAATAATAAGGGAAAACGACATAATCCCATTTGTAGCGTACTATGTTTGTGTGCTAAATATAGGATTTTGACATTATCCCTTATTATTACAGACCCTAGTTTCCTTGCTTTTTACACCACTGTTGCCTTCAAATCCTATATATACCACCAACTTTCTCACAGAGAATGTTTTTAGAAATGATTTGGTTTTTGTTACTTACAGCTGCGTGTCTTGTATTGTTCCTAGGTTGACGAACGTGTGAATCCATGCATCATACATGAAGAAGGTACACTTGAAAAATGTCTGGATCTCATAGCAGCTATTTGTTCTCAACCAACTGCGCAGAGCGCTAAAGAGATGCAGACACTTCATGGTTTAAAAGCTACTACTAATCCTATGTAGGAGATAAGAGTAAATCTTTACAGGTAAGTGGCTGTATAATACTATTTATTCTGTATGTGGGGAAAATAAAATCAATTGCAGGAGGATCCCAGTAGAAGTACTTCATACCATTCTACTTGGGACTTACAAGTATCTTTGTTCCCAAATTGACTGAAAGGTGGAAGGATGAAGTTCTTGCAAGGTTGAATGCATTCCTTCATTCAGGACTCACTGTTAAGATGTATGGTAACGTTTGCTGTTACTTTAAGTCGTTTGTTGTTACTTTAAGTCATTTGTTGGGAGGGACTTCAAAGGATAGGCTCAGAAGTCTGTTTTTGTGTTAAGCCCATATTTGAGCGCTAATGAGAAGGTGTAACTGAGCTTGTCTAAGGTATGTGCTTTGAAATTGCTATGTAACCAGTGACATTACTTGAATATTAACACACGTATTCCAAATAGCCTACTGCAAACTTTTTTTCTGTTGATCTGTCGATCCAGTGGCAACAAATCTGCGAAGAATTTGTTACCAATGTCAAGAATTACATGCCTACCCGACTCAGAAGATCTAAAATTAATCTGCTGCTTTACCTGGTTCAATCAATGCATGATTTTGGACCATGCTCAGCTTTCAGTGCTGATAGATCTATTGTGTGAGTGTATTTTTGTGTTCATATTTAATCTGACAACCTTTATGTATGTTTTAGATGTGAATCTTTTGTTAGAGGAGAGAATATTTTCAGCAATCGACTTTCACCTAGCCGTGATAATTGCCATCATTTTACTGTACAACAGCATCTTCGTCACTATTGTGATGCTCCTAAATCTAGTGATATACGGTATGCTCAACGATATGAAGTTTGTATTCATATACACACAAATATTTCTCATACCTTGGTGTGGTGGTGAAGAGTATGTATCTCTCACCAATGATGCAGCATTTCTTCAATAATGTTCCACATTATGTCTAGTCTGTCTGTCCTTGTCGTCTGTCATTGTATGTGGTCTATAGGTGATGTTATAGTTGCCAGTCAGTCTGTCCTTCTGTGGGTGCATATATAAGTGTAATGTTGTTGTGAGTGCACTGTTCTTGAATATTGACTGTTGCCCGTGATTAGACTGTTGCAATTGATCTTCCGACAAATATACGTGTGCAACGTGTACAACAGCAGATATTACAGTCACCCACGCCGTTAATTATCGCACGCTCCCTATTTAAATTGCCGCTATTTCATGATCGCACCATTCTCCTTTCGTGATGTGGTGACTGGCACTGGTGGGGACATCTCTTGTCCCGCTCGTACTTGGCTCGTTCCCTTTCTCCTCCACTTGGCTACGGGTCAGCATCTCTATCAGCTGCAGTGGACTTTCGATGACAGTCGGAAGATGATCACCTTCAACGTCGTAGTGCACACCACGGGATGGGTAGGGTTCGGACTGTCCCCCCGACGGAGGGATGGTGGACTCCGATGTGGAGATTGGATGGGTCTCCAGCGATGGCAGTACCTATTTCCATGTTAGTCAATTACAAAGTATACAGAGAAGACGGACAATACTAGAAATTGTGCATGCATGCATGGCAGCGATGATAGCATGCAGCTATGCACATGCAATTACAGTGTGCTCCCTTGAGAAGGATCGCTACGCTTTCGCCATGGCAACGCCTCCTATCGACCCGAGCCATGATTAGACCTTGCTCTCTGGAAGCGAGAGCAACGGATACACCAACCTCACCTTTACGAGGAAGTGGATCACGTGTGACAGCGGAGACAATACATCCAGGATTTGAAGGGGTGCACTTGATATGTGCGGCGCGCCCCCGCAAATATGTGTACATGTACTATCAAGACAGGGCTAGCAGCCAACTAGCTGTTCTAATTACATATCAATTACATGTAATGATTTGCATTGCCATTTCTTGCACAGCCAGATACGCCAAAGGGGTATAATCATGTCAGGTCAATAAAATAAAAAAAGGTGACATCTTCAAATCCTCTCCAAACTTTACCCACTGGATGAGGTCATTGTCCAGTATATATTGATGCTGGTACTTCATCCAGAGATCAAACCACTTTTGAACTGTGTGGGTTCAAAGTTTTGACCCTTTGTATAAACAAATCACAGCAATGGGGGCGTTTCTCTCTATAACTCAAGTTGACCTTACAGTAAGAAACTAAAAAATGCAGTGAAGGATATGGTGACCCACCTAGTACCCAACTTCACATCATCATTGGACAATTAGTCATTAATTGTGGGTTTATTGCAAAAAGGCCCTACAAAAAGGCGAACATCCGCTGCCCAACGGATGGTTCCGGCGTGTAAGAAAGGGGGGGGGGGGGGGGGGGGGGGGGGGGGGGGGGGGGGGGTGGGGGGGGGGTATATACGTATATAATCGACAACGGAATATTTATCTACAATATTTTGTAGATAAATATTCCGTTGTCGCTTATACACGTATACTTGTCTAAATTGTGGTCAGCTGTTCAAACCAAATGATATGGTACAAATGTATTCTTGTGTTTTTTTTTCATATTTTTGATTGTAAAACCTTTGAAGTCCAAAATAAAAGTTACCATATTAATTGCACAATCATCCAGGAACCCCAATCGTCTAAATTTCGTTCAATTATTGCAATATACTTTTTGGCAATTTAAAACTTAAACATGTTACCCTTCTTTTTGCAATAAAACCCACAATTAATGACTAATTGTCCAATGATGATGTGAAGTTGGGGTACTAGGTGGTCACCATATCCTTCACTGCATTTTTTAGTTTTCTTACTGTGAGGTCAACTTGAGTTATAGAGAGAAACGCCCCCAATGCTGTGATTAGCTTATACAAAGGGTCAAAACTTTGAACCCACACAGTTCAAAAGTGGTTTGATCTCTGGATGAAGTACCAGCATCAATATATACTGGACAATGACCTCATCCAGTGGGTAAAGTTTGGGAGAGGATTTGAAGATGTCACCTTTTTTTTTTAATGACCTGACATGATTTTACCCCAAGGTGGTCTTCAGTTGGGGGACAATAGACCCTACAGACTCTTCCCTGAGTGGCAGTACGGACGAAACCAACAGAGGCGCTCTGTAAGCCTCAACTTGCTCGGAGGTCTCGTGAACCCTCCTCCCCAGTCCAGCAATGCCGAGAACTTCACCATTGCTGTGAACCAAGTAAGTGGCTCATTCTAAGTTACGGTGGGAGTGACACGGAAGACAACAATATGATCTCTCCCCCCCCCCCCCCCCCCCCCCCCCCCCCCCCCCCCCTTTCTTACACGCCGGGACCATCCGTTGGGCAGCGGATGTTCGCCTGCTACGCGCTAGTCTCTTAATTTTGTACCCAGACCTAGACCCACCGCTTACGTAAGCATTATCGCTTGCTGTATAGATCACATATTTTTGTTCCGCTCTTCAAGAACTTGAAGGTCCAACCAAATTGCAACGTGTTCGTGACGTCATAAAGTGAGCGGGCTTGAGCTTGATGGCGTTATTTGAGCGCCTCGGTACCCAGATCTTCGACCCTGAGCAACGTTTGGCGATACGCTCATTCGTAGAAGGGAACGACGTTTCATCGCCTTGCCACTGGTAGGCGTGACAGAATGTAGTTCTTATGAGTTATGACTGAAAGCAAATTAAGCTCACAAAAAATGCCCCAGCAAAAAGTGCAGTAGGTGTGGTCTGCTTTCCAAGACTGTGAGGGGTTTAAGCAACTTGAACGCACCGAAAGTGCCCTAGGTGTGGTCTTGTTTCCAAGAGTGTGAGGGGTTAAGCAACTTGAGTGCACAAAAAGTGCCTTAGAGGTGTGGTCTTATTTCCAAGAGTGTGAGGGGTTAAGCAACTTGAGCACACAAAAAGTGCCTTAGAGGTGTGGTCTTGTTTCCAAGAGTGTGAGAGGTTAAGCAACTTGAGCGCACAAAAAGTGCCTTAGAGGTGTGGTCTTGTTTCCAAGAGTGTGAGGGGTTAAGCAACTTGAGCGCACAAAAAGTGCCTTAGAGGTGTGGTCTTGTTTCCAAGAGTAAGCAACTTGAGCGCACAAAAAGTGCCTTAGAGGTGTGGTCTTATTTCCAAGAGTGTGAGGGGTTTAAGCAACTTGAGCACACAAATGTGCTGGTGAATGCATGTAAACATGTACAGGATGTGTTTTTATGACCATAATGAGACTGCAGCTGTATTTAGATAACATACATGTAGGAACCCTTGATCATCTGTATGTAGGATCCTCATCATGGGTAAACTGTTGTTTTGTGTCAAAATTTAGGGCCTCTGGGATCTAATGAGGTTAACTTGAGGATCATGCATTATTTATTTCTGGCTGGGTTAAATAATGGGTCCCACATGTATAGATAAAGAGCCCGTGGGTAGTGCAGCCCTTTGGGTAATAACAAAATAATGGTGACATGTAGAGTCCCCTGTGTCCCGCAAACACTGAAGGGCAAGTAACTGCATGCATCACCCATCACTGTTTTAAATTGTATTGATATAACGTATTGCAAAGTATTCCCCTACTGATAATTAATGTTAACCATTACTTGTCTTTTTGGGTGCATACCAGAATATAAGGTTAGGAAGTGGTACATGTGAACCTCTCTCTGCCTCTCTCTCTCTCTCCTCTCTCTCTCTCTCTCTCTCTCTCTCTCTCTCTCTCTCTTCTCTCTCTCTTCTCTCTCTCTCTCTCTCTCTCTCTCCTCTCTCTCTCTCTCTCTCTCTCTCTCTCTATCTCTCTCTCTCTCT
>JABACO010000005.1:6114485-6135409 GCA_013339895.1 Ephydatia muelleri
GAGAGGAGAGAGAGAGAAGAGAGAGAGAGAGAGAGAGGAGAGAGAGAGAGAGAGAGAGAGAGAGAGAGAGAGAGAGAGAGGCGGGGATGAGAGATGGAAGAGGAGAGAGAGAGAGAGAGAGAGTGAGAGAGGGAAGAGAGAGCGAGAGAGAGAGAAAGATGAGAGCGAGGAGAGAGCAAGCGAGAGGAGCGAGGAGAGAGAGAGACGAGAGAGATAGAGGAGAGAGAGAGACCGCGAGAGTAGAGGGAGGAGAGACGAGGAGTTTGAGAGCCTAGAGACGAGAGGAGAGAGAGATGAGAGAGAGAGAGAGAGAGAGAGAGAGGTCACATGTACCACTTCCTAACCTTATATTCTGGTATGCACCAAAAAGACAAGTAATGGTTAACATTAATTATCAGTAGGGGAATACTTTGCAATACGTTATATCAATACAATTTAAAACAGTGATGGGTGATGCATGCAGTTACTTGCCCTTCAGTGTTTGCGGGACACAGGGGACTCTACATGTCACCATTATTTTGTTATTACCCAAAGGGCTGCACTACCCACGGGCTCTTTATCTATACATGTGGGACCCATTATTTAACCCAGCCAGAAATAAAATAATGCATGATCTCAAGTTAACCTCATTAGATCCCAGAGGCCCTAAATTTTGACACAAAACAACAGTTTACCCATGATGAGGATCCTACATACAGATGATCAAGGGTTCCTACATGTATGTTATCTAAATACAGCTGCAGTCTCATTATGGTCATAAAAACACATCCTGTACATGTTTACATGCATTCACCAGCACATTTTGTGTGCTCAAGTTGCTTAACCCCTCACACTCTTGGAAATAAGACCACACCTCTAAGGCACTTTTTGTGCGCTCAAGTTGCTTAACCCCTCACACTCTTGGAAACAAGACCACACCTCTAAGGCACTTTTTGTGCGCTCAAGTTGCTTAACCCCTCACACTCTTGGAAACAAGACCACACCTCTAAGGCACTTTTTGTGCGCTCAAGTTGCTTAACCTCTCACACTCTTGGAAACAAGACCACACCTCTAAGGCACTTTTTGTGTGCTCAAGTTGCTTAACCCCTCACACTCTTGGAAATAAGACCACACCTCTAAGGCACTTTTTGTGCACTCAAGTTGCTTAACCCCTCACACTCTTGGAAACAAGACCACACCTAGGGCACTTTCGGTGCGTTCAAGTTGCTTAACCCCTCACAGTCTTGGAAAGCAGACCACACCTACTGCACTTTTTGCTTGGGCATTTTTTGTGAGCTTAATTTGCTTTCAGTCATAACTCATAAGAACTACATTCTGTCACGCCTACCAGTGGGCAAGGCGATGAAAACGTCGTTCCCTTCTACGAATGAGCGTATCGCCAAACGTTGCTCAGGTCGAAGATCTGGGTAACCGAGGCGCTCAAATAACGCCATCAAGCTCAAGCCCGCTCACTTTATGACGTCACGAACACGTTGCAATTTGGTTGGACCTTCAAGTTCTTGAAGAGCGGAACAAAAATATGTGATCTATACAGCAAGCGATAATGCTTACGTAAGCGTGGGTCTAGGTCTGGGTACAAAATTAAGAGACTAGCGCGTAGCAGGCGAACATCCGCTGCCCAACGGATGGTCCCGGCGTGTAAGAAAGGGTGGGGGGGGGGGGGGGGGGGGGGGGGGGGAGAGATCATATTGTTGTCTTCCGTGTCACTCCCACCGTAACTTAGAATGAGCCACTTACTTGGTTCACAGCAATGGTGAAGTTCTCGGCATTGCTGGACTGGGGAGGAGGGTTCACGAGACCTCCGAGCAAGTTGAGGCTTACAGAGCGCCTCTGTTGGTTTCGTCGTACTGGCCACTCAGGGAAGAGTCTGTAGGGTCTATTGTCCCCCAACTGAAGACCACCTTGGGGTAAAATCATGTCAGGTCAATTAAAAAAAAAGGTGACATCTTCAAATCCTCTCCAAACTTTACCCACTGGATGAGGTCATTGTCCAGTATATATTGATGCTGGTACTTCATCCAGAGATCAAACCACTTTGAACTGTGTGGGTTCAAAGTTTTGACCCTTTGTATAAGCTAATCACAGCATTGGGGGCGTTTCTCTCTATAACTCAAGTTGACCTCACAGTAAGAAACTAAAAAATGCAGTGAAGGATATGGTGACCCACCTAGTACCCAACTTCACATCATCATTGGACAATTAGTCATTAATTGTGGGTTTATTGCAAAAAGAAGGGTAACATGTTTAAGTTTTAATTGCCAAAAAGTATATTGCAATAATTGAACGAAATTTAGACGATTGGGTTCCTGGATGATTGTGCAATTAATATGGTAACTTTTATTTTGGACTTCAAAGGTTTTACATCAAAAATATGAAAAAAAAACACAGAATACATTTGTACCATATCATTTGGTTTGAACAGCTGACCACAAGTTTAGACAAGTATACGTGTATAAGCGACAACGGAATATTTATCTACAAAATTTGTAGATAAATATTCCGTTGTCGATTATATACGTATATACCCCCCCCCCACCCCCCCCCCCACCCCCCCCCCCCCCCCCCTTTCTTACACGCCGGAACCATCCGTTGGGCAGCGGATGTTCGCCTTTTTGTAGGGCCTTTTTGCAATAAACCCACAATTAATGACTAATTGTCCAATGATGATGTGAAGTTGGGTACTAGGTGGGTCACCATATCCTTCACTGCATTTTTTAGTTTCTTACTGTAAGGTCAACTTGAGTTATAGAGAGAAACGCCCCCATTGCTGTGATTTGTTTATACAAAGGGTCAAAACTTTGAACCCACACAGTTCAAAAGTGGTTTGATCTCTGGATGAAGTACCAGCATCAATATATACTGGACAATGACCTCATCCAGTGGGTAAAGTTTGGAGAGGATTTGAAGATGTCACCTTTTTTTATTTTATTGACCTGACATGATTATACCCCTTTGGCGTATCTGGCTGTGCAAGAAATGGCAATGCAAATCATTACATGTAATTGATATGTAATTAGAACAGCTAGTTGGCTGCTAGCCCTGTCTTGATAGTACATGTACACATATTTGCGGGGGCGCGCCGCACATATCAAGTGCACCCCTTCAAATCCTGGATGTATTGTCTCCGCTGTCACACGTGATCCACTTCCTCGTAAAGGTGAGGTTGGTGTATCCGTTGCTCTCGCTTCCAGAGAGCAAGGTCTAATCATGGCTCGGGTCGATAGGAGGCGTTGCCATGGCGAAAGCGTAGCGATCCTTCTCAAGGGAGCACACTGTAATTGCATGTGCATAGCTGCATGCTATCATCGCTGCCATGCATGCATGCACAATTTCTAGTATTGTCCGTCTTCTCTGTATACTTTGTAATTGACTAACATGGAAATAGGTACTGCCATCGCTGGAGACCCATCCAATCTCCACATCGGAGTCCACCATCCCTCCGTCGGGGGGACAGTCCGAACCCTACCCATCCCGTGGTGTGCACTACGACGTTGAAGGTGATCATCTTCCGACTGTCATCGAAAGTCCACTGCAGCTGATAGAGATGCTGACCCGTAGCCAAGTGGAGGAGAAAGGGAACGAGCCAAGTACGAGCGGGACAAGAGATGTCCCCACCAGTGCCAGTCACCACATCACGAAAGGAGAATGGTGCGATCATGAAATAGCGGCAATTTAAATAGGGAGCGTGCGATAATTAACGGCGTGGGTGACTGTAATATCTGCTGTTGTACACGTTGCACACGTATATTTGTCGGAAGATCAATTGCAACAGTCTAATCACGGGCAACAGTCAATATTCAAGAACAGTGCACTCACAACAACATTACACTTATATATGCACCCACAGAAGGACAGACTGACTGGCAACTATAACATCACCTATAGACCACATACAATGACAGACGACAAGGACAGACAGACTAGACATAATGTGGAACATTATTGAAGAAATGCTGCATCATTGGTGAGAGATACATACTCTTCACCACCACACCAAGGTATGAGAAATATTTGTGTGTATATGAATACAAACTTCATATCGTTGAGCATACCGTATATCACTAGATTTAGGAGCATCACAATAGTGTCGAAGATGCTGTTGTACAGTAAAATGATGGCAATTATCACGGCTAGGTGAAAGTCGATTGCTGAAAATATTCTCTCCTCTAACAAAAGATTCACATCTAAAACATACATAAAGGTTGTCAGATTAAATATGAACACAAAAATACACTCACACAATAGATCTATCAGCACTGAAAGCTGAGCATGGTCCAAAATCATGCATTGATTGAACCAGGTAAAGCAGCAGATTAATTTTAGATCTTCTGAGTCGGGTAGGCATGTAATTCTTGACATTGGTAACAAATTCTTCGCAGATTTGTTGCCACTGGATCGACAGATCAACAGAAAAAAAGTTGCAGTAGGCTATTTGGAATACGTGTGTTAATATTCAAGTAATGTCACTGGTTACATAGCAATTTCAAAGCACATACCTTAGACAAGCTCAGTTACACCTTCTCATTAGCGCTCAAATATGGGCTTAACACAAAAACAGACTTCTGAGCCTATCCTTTGAAGTCCCTCCCAACAAATGACTTAAAGTAACAACAAACGACTTAAAGTAACAGCAAACGTTACCATACATCTTAACAGTGAGTCCTGAATGAAGGAATGCATTCAACCTTGCAAGAACTTCATCCTTCCACCTTTCAGTCAATTTGGGAACAAAGATACTTGTAAGTCCCAAGTAGAATGGTATGAAGTACTTCTACTGGGATCCTCCTGCAATTGATTTTATTTTCCCCACATACAGAATAAATAGTATTATACAGCCACTTACCTGTAAAGATTTACTCTTATCTCCTACATAGGATTAGTAGTAGCTTTTAAACCATGAAGTGTCTGCATCTCTTTAGCGCTCTGCGCAGTTGGTTGAGAACAAATAGCTGCTATGAGATCCAGACATTTTCAAGTGTACCTTCTTCATGTATGATGCATGGATTCACACGTTCGTCAACCTAGGAACAATACAAGACACGCAGCTGTAAGTAACAAAAACCAAATCATTTCTAAAAACATTCTCTGTGAGAAAGTTGGTGGTATATATAGGATTTGAAGGCAACAGTGGTGTAAAAAGCAAGGAAACTAGGGTCTGTAATAATAAGGGATAATGTCAAAATCCTATATTTAGCACACAAACATAGTACGCTACAAATGGGATTATGTCGTTTTCCCTTATTATTACAGGCCCTTGTTTCCTTGCTTTTTACACCATTGTTGTCTTCAAATTCTATATACCACCAACTTTCTCATAGAGAATGTTTTTTGTTACTTGTTTCATTGATTTTTGTTCATAACGCATGCCTCTCCCCCCTCCCCATTACAGCGTAGGGGTGATATAACCATCCGCAGCCGTGATGCGCATGATGAGACTACATGTATATGTTGATTGGAGACGGGGATTTATTGGAATAGGTCATATAAATGTTAGCTCGCAAAATAGAGCCTGAAATAGAAACGATCAAAGATATCAAGTACAAGCATCCTTAAACTTCTGTCTATCGTAGTTAGCGACAATGCCATTAGGAGTAAGGATCACAGGTAATATACATGTAACCGTATAATATATAATGAACAAACACACAGTTCTTGAAGTGTTTGTAATTTAATTTGATGTTAGGTCTCTCCCACAAGTATTGTGTCAGTACAGATACACGACAACACACAAATCCACTACCATTTGAAACAAAGTTTTGCTTGATTCCTCATCCCAGTTAGAACTTAGCATTGACCAAAAGAATAGAACATCTTCATTCTTCTTAACTGTAGGTGCTATATATGACTTGTTACCTAGGTGAAACAAAATGTAAACTCAGAACATACAAAACAATGCTTACCACACAGACCATGGAGCGTAGAGGCATTGTAGCGCCATTGCTGATATAAATGATGATCTGGGTTTCCACTACACAGGTATGCACCATCCCAGTATACATCCAGAACAGATTTCAACTTTGCAACAGAATTTACATCGGTAGGAAGAAAACTTAGCATTCTGCAAACATCTGAGCAGATAGTTCTGTTCTGAAGGCCCATTGATCAGTTTAGTTTTTGATCAATGGAGACACAGTAGTTGATAGCCCTGTTAACGTGAACTGTTATGCCAGAACCATGAATCTGGAACTTGCAACGCACAAGAGAAAGATATTTGGAGGCTACAGTCCAGGCTGGAAACGGATCTAAGACGCTAAGATTGCTTGTATGACGTTCGAGAGATGAAACCACACATTCTGAAATCACTGCTAACGGTATGGAAACAGGGCAGGCCAATGGCGGAGGCAGAGTGATAGTCAGGGACGAAGAAACAGAAATATCGACACTCTCGCGAGGAACAGACACGATTAGACTTCGCTGCAGGCGCTCTTCATTCTTCACATGTTGCCCCAATCTAAATAGGGGTCGTTACAAGTGCGCTTTGGACAAGACATAACATCACGCTAAAATATAACCATTTTTCATGCTAGGCAAACGATCGTATGACACAAGATGCTGTCCCACTAAAAAGAGCGCATCCGACATTGTAAAATTTCTAGGACAATATTAAATCACGCGCGTCACATTCTCGATCCCCTATAAAATACCTTCTATTATAACGTACTTTATCACAGCAGTGGATACTGTCTTCATTTCGTGGCTGCAACAAACAAGCGAAATTTGATGTCCGTTTTATGCACGTGCGATTAACAGCAGGTCGGATGGCACACCAAGCTCTACGGCTCACGTGACGCGTTGAAATCCCTCTATTAATAATGTTTTTTATCTCTCTGACAAAATCAAGCGCGGATTTAGTTCTGCTGTTTCATCGTACGTTCGTCACGCTTGTGCGTCGTCAAGAAAAACTACTCGTCAAAGTTCAGCAAACATAAGAGTAACACGAGCACTATCAGCGTACGTGTGTGTTAGGTGTGTTGTCTATGTGTGTGTGTGTGTGTGTGTGTGTGCGTGCGTGTGTGTGCGTGCGTGCGTGCGTGCGTGCGTGTGTGTGTGTGTTGTGTGTGTTGTGTGCATGTGTCCCGGGAGTTCGTGCGTTAAGTTTCGTTATAGACCTTATTCGACCGCAATATGAATATATAAATGTCACGCGCTTGTAGCAATATTGACCAATTAAGTCACGTGACATCGACGAGAGAAATTCGTTTGTGCAACAGTTTTTGTTGTAAGTAAAGCTATATATCTTTGCTATGTCTTTATGTCATAAAAATGGTTGTAACCATTACAAAATTCCCAGTAGTCGATGTTGTTTGACTTTTGAACTCTGTTACGCGGGAAAAATTATTATAAATGGCGCACAAAGGCTTTGTGTAAGGCTACGTTGCTTCGTGTACACATTAGAGGTACTGTGTTACTGAATTTGTACGTAGCGCACCATTACGCACTGGGAGATGTGTTTTTGCTGAATGGCCTGTAAGAACTTAGTGACTTATCGTTCAAACACTTAATTTAATATAGTATGGTTTGTGTAAGGCTAGCTTCATTCCTTTAGACATATATGTTCTTTAAATTCGCTCGGTGTATTCTACGATGGTTTCTGCACTGGGAGATTATGTTTGAACCCTTCGTATACCCGTCTTCGTATGTCATGAACTCGCAAAGCGTTGCATTTATTAATGTTCGTCAGGCCAACGAGAGGGGTTGTAGTCCCAAGCATCTTTTGGAGTCATGTACGGATCTGTTGTTATGCCTAGCATACCAAGTTTCTCATTATAGCGTGACTTCCCGACTGCATCAAGCTGCTTAAACGCATCCGATTGTTCAGCCATACTCAATAACGGCGACGCCTTTCTCAATAAACAATCAATCATGTCACATGCAAGTCACGCAATAATTTATTCATAATTGCGGTCGAATAAGGTCTATTGTACATTATTTGGTCCTCTTTAGTTCTTCGCGCTTGTGCATTGTCAAGAGTTCGTGAGTCACAAGTTAAAAAAATATAGCAAGTAACACGAGCACTACCAGCTTATGTATGTTGTGTGTACGTGTGTGCGATTGTTCGTTAACTTTCGTTCTTGTACATCATTTGGTCCTCTTTAGTTCTTCGCACTTGTGCGTTGTCAAGAGTTCGAGAGCCAATTACTCGTCACAAGTGGAGCAAACTTACGAGCACTATCAGTGTACGTTGTGTGTTGTTTCGTTAATTCATTATTGTCACGTGACTAGGTAAAGTGATTTTTGCTTTATCTACAATGGACACAAAGCATATGTTGACACTTTCTGACCTTGCTGCTACGTAGTCAACTGAATTGTGTAATGCTCAAATTAGGTGAAGAAATAGCTTTAGTTGAATAGGTAGTTGGCGGACAAACTAGAAACAAAAGAAAAGTCATCTACTGTAGAGATCAAGTTTAATACGAATAATACAATGAATAGATTCATATATTGTATTTGTATTTTTAATAACTTATCCATTTATACGTAATACGTAATTGTTATTTTGTAAAGGTGATGATAAATTACGTACATAACTTATAAAGCAAGTTTTCAGCACATTACAAACGTTCAGCAGCCAAACAGTTCTACTAGAACATTGTATTTAGGTGGTAGTGTCGTGGTGCAACCATAACGGGTCGTGCATATTTGCTATATTAATGTAACTAGCTAGGACGTCGGACAATTAGGACCGGCGTGTTCTCTTTGACTTCCACATCATCCAGTTCCTCGATCTCTGTCCACTGTTCACCGTTATCATCTTCACCACTGGTTCCTTCAATCATATCTTCTCTTTTCCTTTTAGACCTGCTTTCTACTACTGTCTGTTCAATTAATCCTGCAACTGCAGCATCTCCCACCCTTCACCACAAACAGTTCCTTTTGTCTCTCCAGGCTCTTGCTTCCTCGTAAAGGGTATCTCTTTCTTCAATACCTTCATCTGTGGTAGCCCAAGATGCTTGCTTTTCAACCATCAGCCATGACAGGCTTCTTGGTATCTGAGATTTTTTCTGCATTGTGTAGACCCATTTTACGAAGGCAAACTAAGGTCAAACGTAAGTGGGTCGTGTGATGCACCTCTCAA
The DNA here is from genome assembly GCA_013339895.1 of Ephydatia muelleri. Classification (NCBI taxonomy): domain Eukaryota; kingdom Metazoa; phylum Porifera; class Demospongiae; order Spongillida; family Spongillidae; genus Ephydatia; species Ephydatia muelleri. Next base: position 6,123,562 of record JABACO010000005.1, read on the forward strand.
TAGCTGTACCTGAGCTACCTGGCTCATCCGTGAAGCAAAGAGAGTGGCTACTCCAGATTTAAACACAAAATTATATTATAAGTCTAGTGGCTGAAGCTCAGCTGTGCAGGAGCGGCACAAAGAGAAGTATTGAATTTGGGTACTTACTTTTGAGTACTTCCAATACAGGACCAGAGCGATGCACTGAATAACAGTCCCAGAGCAACAACCACTTTTGAGTTTCCGGATCAACTCCCTTCTCTGTCATTTTGGGTAGAATATATGTTGCATACAAGACAGCCACCCGAAATATTTTTGTTTAGCTACAGTAGAGTTGTCCAAAACAACTAATGAGGCAGCAGACAAATGTTAGGTAGCAAGAAGGAGGGTTTCAGCAATATAAACTAAAGCCGTGATGAACGTAAATAACTTCTAATCGGTCATATAAGACAGCCACATACTCCAAAATTGTACTTTCTGTTGTCCAGTGCGATGTGCTATGTGAGTATAAGAATACGTCCGACATTACGTCTGTCTCATCACCTTTTGGGTGACACCTATCTGTTTCTCCTGCCCAAATGATTTGCACTTGACCTGCCAACTTACCCTCTGCAGTGATTGTAGGTAAACTGAACTGTCTTTTATCTCCCCAACCAATATTTGCTTTACCACAGGGTACATAGCATTAACACAGTTGATTGGGAGGAAATTTGAGCTTCCTTAGGCGTAGCATGGAGAACATTCTGTAAACTCTTAAAACTAGAACAAGCCAGGCAATCAGTGAAACAACTTTTTGCCAGGCTATATTGTGTAATGCTAATTCTTAAATTTGTTTATGGATGCAAGCAAATATTTTCCAGATTGTAACTCTGAATTGGCGCTTAGCATTTTCAGAAATCAAGACACTGTACTGTAGCCAATGTAGCATCATAGCTTGATCTACAACTGCTAAGAAATAATGGTTGAATGTTAAAATCTGGTTCCTTTGCATATTGCCTGAAGGTGTCATTTCTTTCATCTCTTCATTTGGAACACTGTGAATCTAAACACACAGTGTGAATGATTAGGTGCACATTTCTCTCTTAGTGAATATTTCCAGTAGGGATTTGCCTATGCAGATGTGTCCTTATATATAGGGTTGACTGTACCAATATTGTTATATTTTACTACTAAACAGCAACAAGACCAACGAGAAGAATACCCATAAAAGGTAACGCTATTAGATGCATCAGTTTTTGATGATACCTAGTGTGTTACAGTGTACTAAAATCATAATATGTTAGTCCAAACAAATGCTGAATATTGACAATGCTCGTTTATCGCACAAAATCATTTGGATGGCAAAATGTATTCGTTGTATAAATTCATCTTCAATGTTTGTTGGTGTTTACATGAACAGGGACCTAACACATATAATTTGTACTGTACTTTCCAAGACAAGCAAAGAAGCACAACGCTTGCATGAAAATGTATTGCTAATTGCGAATTCAGTACCTTAAAACTCCACTGCGTAATAACCATTTGTTCAAGGCATTCCAGACTTCCAGAAAATGTTTTAGGTCCTTTTTCTAAATGATCCCGTATATTTAAATAGTAGTGCCCTTATATCTGTATCATTATTGTTATGCTTACCAGCTGCACCACCAGCTGCACCAGTACCACCAAGAGTAACAAGAAAAAGAAAAAGAACCGTGCGAAAGTTATTGATGGTTTTGATGATATCTGCAGTATTTGTCAATAATGTTAACGCAAAGTAATTTTCTACTTTCGTACCGTAATACTTATGTTCGTACTACAGTCAACATGATAACATGTTCAGGACTAGTGTCCGATACAGCTGCAGGCACAGAGAGGCCTCAGCAGCTGTGCCATTTCACCTCGCGTATCACCATATGCAAAGGTACTATATCGTAAAAGCGCTTAGAAGGCTTAACATTTCTGCGTGTAGTTTTCATCTGGCATTAAAATGGTGTTTTTGGCGTACGTGAAGCAAAGAATTCTGTTTTACCATCAACACGGCCGTACTAGTAGAGCGATTAGAAATTTGTTGTTGGGGGAGGGGATACGGGTAAGTCATGTGGGTATATACTGTTTTCTTAAAAGGCTAGAAAACCGTGGAACGTTCTCACATTGCCGTGGATCTGGGAGTCCATCAAAGATTAAAGAGTAGGTGAAGAGGATCATGGAGGCTCAACTGTACCTTGACAACGAAACAACCACAACTCAGCTTTGTAGGCTTTTGGCACAGCAAGGTGTGTTTGGATTATTTATTGATAGGTTCATTGTACGTTTCACAAAAGCCATAAATTATCGCTTTGCACCATTCTGCGCGTACGGACAAGCTAGGATGGGTATTTCGAGAAAGCGCTTTTTGCCAAATGATCTGGTACTAGGGCCCCTTGTCAGCTCAAGTGATTTATCCCCACTTTGCATTCTAATTAGTCTGGACTAGGGCCCCTTATCGGTATCCCTGCTTTGCACTCTAATTAATCCACACTGGGGTCCGTTATCGGCTTAAGTTATGTTTCCGCTTTGCACTCTAATTAGTCCACACTAAGGTACCTTGTCGGCTCAAGTTATGTATCCCTGCTTTGCACTCTAATTAGTACCGAGGCCAGTTATTGGCTCAAGTGATGTATCCTCGCTTTGCACTTTAATTCTACAGGTGTTCCACATTAAGGCCTCTCATTGGCTCAGGCTCTAGTCATGTATCCCGCTTTGCACTCTAATTAGTCCACACTGGGGGCCCGTTATTCTCTCAAGTGATGTATCCCTGGTTTGCACTCCATGGACATTCCATGCCAAGTGTACACAACATTCTGCACATACATTTCAAATTTCATCCAACCTGTTTTATCATTTAATGGGCCATAAGATATAATTAATTGCAAAAAGGTCACTTCTTAAAGATTAACCTTTAAGGAGATATTATGGTGACTCTTTTTATCAAAGTGAGATTTTGATGAATTGTATTTACACATTTAACACATGGCCATGAGAATTCTGATTTCACCAATAAATTTGTCACCTTTTTAAATGATTTATCATGTTTCAAGACAAGAAATTATTAATTCAAATCAATTAACTAAAATTAATTTTTTCAAATTGAATTCCAAACACGTTCAGTATTCGCTAAAAATCGGTCTGATTATAATATGCGTGTATCATGAAAAGAACATTAAGCATCCATTAACTAAATTCAAGACAAGTTAATTACAAACCGAGCATAATTAATTATATTCATAAACGTATGACATTATGTAATACCTTGCGTCATTTGATGTGTCGTCTGCTCATGAGACTTCTGCTCTCAAATAGTATGATACCAGAGATAATATATCTCTGACGATACATTGTGCCAAACCTCCGTTTCTGCAAAGATAAAAACGAGTCTTCACGATACAACTACGGTACGCCCATGCTTATGTGGATTGATGCAGCGCAAGTGCGCAAATTAAAAATTCTGCGTGCCAGACTAGTGTATAATAACAACAGGTCCTGACATGTTTTTGTTGTTGCCAAAACACTATCAAACCCATATCCTACATACCATGCGCAAATTTAGTTGAGCGTTTTATTAGTTCCCTGATACCAAGTCATTTCGTGCATTTCTCACGCGACACAATAGTGGAACTAATCATGAAACTCAGTAACCGATTGAATATTTTAACACGAGGTGTCGCTACATCAGGGGTGAATGATGGTTTTTTACAGTTTCGTTTGAGTTCGTTTTAAGCCAAAGCATTCAAAGCTATCAAACAGCACATGGAGAAATTTCTGTTGTATACATGTAGCTCACGATTATTTCCCATCTGTATCGTTTTAATGTGAGGTGCAATTTGGTCATATCAGCAAAAATCCATGGTGGGGTCTTAATAATCGTGGGATTCGGGGATAAAAACACGAAGTTAAAGCAAGAATCCAACAATATGCATTTTACCATACAGCAAACTTGATGTTGTGGCGTGTACTCAATGACAATGTGATACACGACAACTTTTTCTACACACGTGCGCTAATCTAATTAATGCACCAGTTCATCTCGTTCTCAGTCCTCTCTGGCAGGGTCGCTACACTACTCCCCCCAGAACGGAGATGTAACGTTGCGGTTGGTTGACCTGCCGACCAGATCTTGTACGATGGGGGGTGGAGTGTTGGGGGGGGTACTTGGTGTCGGAACCTGGGTTGCAGTGGGGGAAAGATTAGGCTTCTTTTGCGGTCATCCACGGTGTACAGGCTCAGGTAGCAAGAGTGGTTGCTCCGGATCAATGTGGGCAGGCTTGAGCCTGTCCACTGAAATTGTTTCTTTTCTCCCGCTGACATCAACCGTGAAAGTCTTGTCACCTGATTGGAGGACTTTAAAAGGTCCTTCATATGGTCGTTGAAATGGTGATCGGTGAGAGTCACGGCGGATGAACACAAATTTGGTTTGTTTGAGGCTAGATGGCTGGGAGGAAGGTACAACTCCGTGTGCATGTTGGGAGGTAGGCACGGGGACAAAATCACCAACTTGTTTCCTAAGTTGTTGCAGTTGAGATTGATGATCCCGTTGAGAATTGTGAGTATGAAAAAATTCTCCAGGAACAGTAATAGGAGCTCCATACACCAACTCTGCCGAGGAGCATCCTAAATCTTCCTTTAATGTTGTTCTAATACCTAAAAGTACCCATGGAAGGTCCGTGGTCCAGTTGGGGCCCGTGAGTCGTGCTCGCAGTGATGACTTGAGGTGACGGTGAAAACGCTCCACTAGACCGTTTGATTGAGGGTGGTAAGCGGTGGTGTGGTGAAATTGAATGCCTAACAATTGAGCAATAGATGCCCACAGTTGTGAGGTAAACTGACTTCCCCTGTCGGATGTCATGTCTAGTGGAACGCCAAAATGTGAAATCCACTGAGATATCAATGCTTGAGCACAAGTAGTAGTGGTTGTATCGTTTAACGGGATGGCTTCCGGCCAGCGCGAAAATCGGTCCACAATTGTAAGTAGGTAAGTAAAACCATTAGAAGGAGGTAAAGGTCCCACAAGATCCACATGGATGTGGTCAAAACGGCGATTGGGTACTTGAAACGTTTCGAGAGGAGCCCTGATGTGAGTCTGGATTTTGGAACTCTGACAAGGGATGCAGTTCGTACCCAGTGCCCAATTTGCTTCTGCAGACCTTTCCAAACGAATTTGGATGCGATAAGGTTTCTTGTGGCACGGATTGATGGGTGGGACAAACCATGAAATAGGTCAAAAACCCGTCGTCTCCATGCTACTGGTACTACAGGTCTGGGACGTCCAGTAGACAGGTCACATAGAAGCGTAGTACCTTGTGCCCCAAAAGGAATATCCTGCAATACCAAACTGGATGGCGTGGTTCGGTAGGATTGAACCTCAGGGTCTTCAGCTTGATCTGTGGCCATCATAGCATAGTCAATCCCCAGCTGAACAGAATCAATGGTAGTTCTTGATAGGGAGTCAGCAACAAAGTTGTCTTTACCTTGTATATGTTGAATGTCGGTTGTGAATTCAGAGATGTAGGAAAGATGGCGTTGCTGACGGCTTGTCCACGTGTCTGAACTTTTGGACATACAAAATGTCAGTGGTTTATGGTCGGTGAAAGCTGTGAACTGTCTGCCTTCAAGAATAATCCGAAAATGCTTGATGCCTAGATACAATGCAAGGAGTTCCCGGTCGAAAGCACTGTATTTAGTTTCAGAAGGTTGTAGCTTCTTACTGAAGTATGCCAGTGGTTCCCATGAGTTGTTTACGAACTGCTGCAGAACTGCACCTATGGCGAGATCAGAGGCATCTGTGGTGATTGACAGCGGTGCTTCATGGTGCGGGTGGGAAAGTAGTGTCGCCTCTGCCAATGCCTTCTTGGTAGCATCAAATGCTTTTGACATTACGTCACTCCAAATCAAGGTCTTTGGATTGCCTGCTAGTGCTGTGTAGAGTGGTGACATCATCCGTGCAGCACCTGGGATGAAACGGTGGTAAAAATTGATCATACCTACAAATTCCTGTAAACCCTTCACTGTGGTTGGTTGAGGGTATTGGCTGATGACCTTTACCTTGTCAGGCAATGGTACAATCCCGGTTGGAGTGATATGGTGTCCTAGAAGATCAATTGAATCCTGACCAAATTGACATTTAGAAGTGTTGATAACTAAACCATATTCCTGAAATCGTTGGAACAGCTGGCGGAGGTGGTCCATGTGAGTTTCGGCATCATCGCTGGCGATGAGGATGTCGTCGATGTAGACAAAAACAAATTCCAACCCATGGCAGACAGTGTCCATTAAGCGCTGAAAGGCTTGAGCGGAATTCTTCAGCCCAAAAGGCATCCTTAAGAACTCATAAAGGCCAAAAGGGGTGATGATGGCCGTTTTAGGTATGTCTTCAGCTGCAACCGGAATCTGATGGTAGCCTCGCACCAGATCGACCTTGGAAAAAATGGTCTTCCCATGAAGTTGCGCTGAAAAGTCCTGAATGTGTGGCAGGGGATACCGGTCAGGTATCGTTGAGTTGTTGAGGCGTCTGTAATCCCCACACGGGCGCCACCCCCCTGATGCTTTGGGTACCATGTGGAGTGGGGATGACCAAGGACTTGCTGATTTTCTAATCAGGCTCATCTCCTCCATGTTATCAAACTCTTGCTTGGCTACAGCCAACTTGTCTGATGGCAAACGACGAGCACGCGCGTGAACTGGGGGGCCAGTAGTCTGTATGAAGTGCTCTACTTTGTGTTTGATGGAGGAGGCAGTAAACACTGGTGTTGTAATGTGAGGAAATTCTGTTAACAGGGTCTCAAACTGGTTGCTAGAGGTAGAAATGGCACTAAGTTGAGGTACCGCTGTGCAAACGGTCCCCAGTGAAACAGAATGATATGTTTCTGCCTCGATCACCCGCTTCCGTTTGAGGTCCACCAGTAATGAGTTTGAACGAAGGAAATCAGCTCCAAGAAGAGGCCTAGAGACATTGGCGATAGTAAATGTCCAACGGTAAGTCTTGGAGGCAAAACAAATGGGAAGAGTGCGAGTTCCATAGGTTTTAATGGAGCTGCCGTTGGCTGCTGACAAACAGGGCCCGAGTGGTCTAGTGCGTTCATCCTCTCTAGTGGCGGGAATGACACTCATTTCTGCTCCAGTGTCTACTAGAAACTTTTTTCCAGAGACCTCGTCAAGAAGGAAAAGGAGGCTCCTGTTAGCGCCAGTCGCTGATGCAACCACTGGTTTTTGGCCTGCTTTTTCTTTTCCTGTCCATGCAGATGGTTCAGTGCACTTGCGTGCTGCCTTACCAAACGTGCGGTGATAGAAACACAACCCATCTTGAGGAGATTGAGATGGGATCTTGTTTACTTTCTGCTTGGTAGGTCGGTTGTGATGCACGGCGTTGGTGCTATATTCCATATCCTGGCTGGTCCAAAGGGCGTCCGCATGTTTGGCTAATTTTCGGCAATCGTCGAACTGCGCGTCGACTAGTTGCATGCGGATGTCTTCGGGTAGGCGCTCGAGAAACAGTTGCTCAAAAAGCAAGCAAGGAGGATGATCGCCTAAAAGGGCCAACATTTCGTCCATCAGAGCAGATGGTTTTGTGTCACCGAGTTCACGAAAATGTAGGAGCCAGGACGCTCGTTCTCTCTTGTTGAGTCCAAAAGTGTCGTTGAGACGGTCCTTAAGCGCCTTATATTTGTTCTGCGGCGGTGGTTGGCTGTTTAGGTCCAATACGCGCGTCGCTGTCGATTGGTCAAGTGCTGCCAGCACGTGGTAATATTGCGTCTCGTCTGCTGTAATCTTGCGCAATTGAAACTGTGCTTCCACCTGCGCAAACCAGACAGCAGGTTGTGCGGGCCAAAATGTAGGAAGCTTGAGTGAAACGGAATGTTCTTCTGCCATTCACGTCAAGGGTCACCAATGTGGCGTGTACTCAATGACAATGTGATACACGACAACTTTTTTACTACACACGTGCGCTAATCTAATTAATGCACCAGTTCATCTCGTTCTCAGTCCTCTCTGGCAGGGTCGCTACAATGTGTAGTATATGATGCGCAGAAAATAGGAAGTCCATAGCAGTTGTGTAACATGTGTGATTGATTATAAGGAGATGTACATTTATGATTTATAAAATATACAAAACAAATTTAGGAAAGCGTCATATCATGCACACGTATGAACAGCTACATGTAAAACTAACTGGTTGCTATACATCAGGTTCACAAAAGTACAGTGGAAAAGCCCGCTACATGTACATAATTATCTGTTGGAATGCACCATTCATAGGTCAGTGGATGTTTGAAGGCAAAGATTATGAACGCCTGCAGGCAACATCATGCAGAGCTCATTCAAACATCTATAGTACAGGAGTAACACGAGAGACAATATATATAGGTCATAAGTGCAGACAACTTATAGACCTAATTCACAGCATGGTCTAGCCGCGGCCAGAGAATTAATTCCTGAACTGCTTTCACATTGATCAGCTGAATTAAGTCAGGATGAGGTGGATACATGCATATGGTACACGTAAAGCCCGCTACATGATTATCTGTTGGAACGCACCATTTTTTCACACCCATTAAAAGTTCATAGGCCCGTCTATGTTTGAAGGCATGCAAGCATTATGAACTCCTGCAGGCAACATCATGCAGAGCTCATTCTAAACATTGCAGCTCATTGTAAACAACATTGCAGTATATACATATACATGTATTCATGGTAACTACATTGGGCATGAGTCTGGATCATCACACAGCTACGTGCCAAACATAACATAAATAAAAAACAAATTAAACTATTTCTTTTGATGGCTGAGAGTAGCTGAATTGACTGATACGCAAACCAAAAGCAGCTGAAAACCATTGAACTGATCAAAATGAGATCACACATGCACCAAGTGTTGCCGAGCAGCAACCAGTTGTCCTGATAAACATTAGCTAAAGGCTCTCACCAAACACTGCCTACCCAAAGCACACATACAGGTACACAACAGTGCGAGAGTTCACAAAGATAAACTCAAACGTGTGCACAAGAATGGAATACTCAGTGAACTACTTATAGCGCTGTTTACTGGCTAGGTCATGACAGGTAGTGATTTGGCCACGAGGATTAAGAGTTCTTCTGTGTGCTTTTGCCAGTTCTCAATATCTTTGGACACGGGACACCAAAGGGCACCATGATGGGATTCAGCCGAGACACAGTTCTTCAGCACTGCTTCTTGCTGGGCCTGGGGGAGAGGGAAGGGGATGGGGGAAGGGAGGAAGGGTAGGAGGGAGAGGTGCCAATAAATGTTTAGCTCTCTGACTAAACAAAGCAACTAACTGGCAATCAACCAGCTGTGTGTGTGCATGCCAATACCTTAATGTATTTACTAATACTTTCATTCAACAACACAATCCCTTGTCCTCTTCTCACATCACTGTTACTATGGTTACCTCCGTGCCGTGCTCTAATTCAAACTTGTAGTAGAAGGCCCAAGCGTCCCCAAGGTCAGGGTCAATCTTCACAGCTCTCTGGAACCATTCCCTGGCCTTGTTGATCTTGCGTTCAGACCAGAACAGCCTGTGCAAATTCGTGACAAGACATCTGGTAAGGACCTCACATGTATATTCTTTCAGCAAATTACAAACCTCCAGCCGCTGGTCATTCCTTCACACTTTTAAAACAGATTCATATATTTGTAAGGACACCTACCGTCCACACCCTACAGCAGCACCTCCTCCCCAGTCCACCCATTCCCTCTTACTTGGCAACGGCCAGCAACACGTGCGGGTCATGTTCGCACTTCTTCAACGCATCCACACTCTTGGTCCTCCGCTGTGGGCGTGGCTCAAGGAAGATGGCCTCCGCCCACAGTATTCTGGAGGCGGGGCACTCCTGCATAGCCTTGGCCATGAGGGCCAGTCCAATGTTCTTCCCTCCCCTCACCTCCACCACCACCGCCTCCAGCCACAGGTCTGGGCACTGAGGGTTCCTCAGTCTGGCTTTCTCCAGCACCGCACGGGCCTTGGTCACCTGACCTGTTGTCACAGAGACACAAGGAAAGGGTGGAGAGTAGGATCAACATGAGCTGGACTTACCTGCTTTCTCTTCTAGCAGGGAAAGAAGCAGCCATAGAGAGGATGGAGGTCGGGTTCTTCTTCAGCTGTGTTTTGACCATAAGCGAGGGAAGGAGAGGGTAAGGGGAGGGAGAGGGTAAGGGGGAGGGAGAAGGTGAGTGTTCGGGTGATCAACTGGGACCACTCCCACTTACTGCTTTGTTGTAAAGCTCCTCTGGCAGCTTCCGTGTTTTGTTTCTGTTCTTTCAATCTGACCTCTCATCATCCACATCTGAACACACACACACACACCACAATGACTTAATAGTTCCACAAATACTGTGCTTATAGAGTTGAGCAATGAATGATGTGCATCTGTACACGTAAGTGTGGCAAGTGTGCACAGCATCCAGTTTCATTGTTACATTCAAACCAGCAATCAAAAGTGATTTGCAATTACTCATCAGTTAGTAAGGTTTATAATCGCTAATATTAATTTGAGTAATCAAGTTATAAGTTGCGCTCATTTGAAATTAAAACCCTGAATGTGCATATGTGATGCACTGTGTGTGAGAGAGATGAATCATGCGTGTGTGCAGTCCGGGTACATGTAGGTGCATACATGTGTGTGCTGTCTGGGTACATGTAGGTGCAATGTGTGTGCAGTCCAGGTACATGTGTGTGCAGTCCGGGTACATGTAGGTACATGTGTGTGCTGTCTGGGTACATGTAGGTCACATGTGTGTGCTGTCTGGGTACATGTAGGTGCATGTGTGTGCAGTCCAGGTACATGTGTGTGCAGTCCGGGTACAATGTAGGTACATGTAGGTGCATGTGTGGTGCAGTCTGGGGTACATGTAGGTGCCTGTAAGGTGCATTTGTGTGCAGTCTGGGTACATGTAGGTGCATGTGTGTGGTGCAGTCCAGGTACATGTAGGTGCATGTGTGTGGCAGGTCCGGTACATGTAGGTGCATGTGTGTGCTGTCTGGGTACATGTAGGTGCATGTGTGTGCAGTCCAGGTACATGTGGTGCATGTGTGTGCAGTCCTGGTACATGTAGGTGCATGCGTGAAGGTGTGTGTGAGATGTGTGTGTGCATGTGGATGTGTGTGTACATATGTGGTGGAAGGTGTGTGCACATGTGTGTGGTGGTAGGGTTGTGTGAAGGTGCTGTGTTGGGCCAACCTTCCTGGCATTCTCGTAGTCCTCTAGTTTGGCCAGAGCGAGCCACAGCTCCACACTCAGGGGGCAGCACTCCACGGCCCTGGTGAGGAGGATGCGAGCGTCAGCTGGCTCCTCCAGCTCAAACCGCCTCCTTCCACAGACGAACTGAGGTGGGCACCGTTTCAAGGGCTGGGGAAGAGGGTGGAGTGCAGGGAGGTGGGTGTGGGAGGGTGTGGGATGTGGGAGACATAAGTGGAAGAGTGAAGAGGTGCAAACAAGTGACAAAACAGGTGTCAAGAGGCATAAGAGAGGTGCACTGGTTCCCAGACCCACCTTTCCTCAGAACCCTCCTTTTAGCTGATGCCTCGGCCTCCAGGTCGACGGCCTTAAGCCACACCTTGACTGATTGGGACACGTGGCTGATCGCCTGGGCAACGATGGCTTTTGCATGATCAGCAGTCTGAAAGAGGTTCACAGCTGTAACAAAATGCTCCAAAACAGCATACACATTTAATACTGATGTACCTATCCATCTCACACTCCACTGACACCCCACACCCACTGACACCCCACCCACTGACACCCCACACCCACTGACACCCACTGACACCCCCACACCCACTGACACCCCCACACCCACTGACACCCCCCACACCCACGACACCCCCACACCCCACTGACA